>JAYMTP010001995.1:0-21404 GCA_036897365.1 Geranium brycei
TATATATTATTAATAATTAATTATATAATTTTTTAATAAGTAGATCCAGCATTAATTATACATTCAAAATAAAAAATAATATAAATAAATTAATGATTAATTAAAATAATATTAATAATATACTGAAACTTTTGAATGACATAACTCTCTCATACGAGCTCTGTTTCGGGCTCATAGTATATCAAATAGAAGAGAATCGGAAGATTAACAACTTTTGTTTTGCTTTTGAATTATGTATTTTTTCAATTTCATGAGTTCATTTCTATCTTGGAACACATTCTCAAAAGTGTGACACAACATGCCAAGAACATGAAACACCACTCTCAGACCATTATGACGCAACTCATATTTAGTGATTAATTTGTATAGAATTTTTTGATAAATTAATTGGTAATATAACACATACACTTAACACCTCTTTTGTCAATTTTGTTGTTGCATATCTAACTCATGATATCCATTTAATGCAATGAACATGTGAGAATGCAAGAATATATGACCATGAAACCCACAACATGCACTAATAACTCATCATAGTATTGTGATAAAATATGACACCTAATCTATTTCATTAAAATATCAATGACACTATTATATTGTACATTTGGCTGAACTAATAAACTTATGATACGTTGCATATTTCAATGAAACCAATGACAGATTTCATGAATACCCAACCTGATACACATTGACTGAAAAATGGGTATCATATTTCAATGAAATCAATGCCAAATTTAATTAACCTAATGCACATAGCAAAAGAATTAGGGGGGAAATGGGTATATTTGGATAATTTTTTAACTACCTAATATGTAAAATTGCTCTCATGTACTTCATCATATGTTAAAATACTAAATTATTATAACAGTATATTTACACTTGCATGCCATCAACTTAGCGGAAACCACTGGCAGCCATAGATTCAAAAAATGAATGGTATAAATTAGTTTGTAAGTATGTATAAATTCTACACATATTTTCTACTAATTGTCTTTCAAAAAATTAATGCAAAGGTAATTTTTTCATTTAAACCTGCTTATTATTACCATATTTTTAGACAATTCGAACAACCTAGGACAAGTAAATGATTGTCCGAACAAAGACATGATCAATCCAACATAAAGCAATTTCCCATTTTACACTTTTAGCGCTTGCAAAGGTTGTCTACACTCCTTAACCTTAACCACTCCAACACTGGAAATCAGCACATTTCAGCATAGCCACCCTAAAACCACATAATTATTCAAATTCCACGATTAATGAGGCCACAAGAAGAACTCGGTTGATTCGGTCAGCATTGGGGGACCCGAGATCGCGCCAATCCCGCCCGCCTCGAGGCGTTGGAAGAGGTTGTTCTGGTGGTAGAGGTGAGGCGCCGGAGAGTTGTCAAAGGGGGCTCCGTGCGTGATGGAAGGAACTGGCCGGAGGGGGGCGAAGCTTATGTTGTTGGTCGGCGGTTTCTGTACCTCCTCCTCCTCGAGCGCGCGCTTCAGGCGCTTGCCCGCAGCACCAATGGGGAGAATGCTCCGGGAAATGGCGTCCACGTCGTATTGGCTCATTTCGAAATTGGTCACTGCGTTGAGGCCCCGGAATTTGATGGCCGCCACGTCGTAGGCCTCAGCCGCCTCTACTTCCGAGCCTGGGAAATGGGTGCGATCACAAGTCAATATTATTATAATCTTAACGCACCTATCAGTTTAAGCGTTTAGTGATGAAATAGAAATTGACACGATCACAACGTATTGCCAACAAAATATTCACTATCATTCTAAAGTTCAAGTATTGAAACAATTATTAGAATCTTAACCGATTTGTCAGCTTAAGCTTTTAGTACTCAAAAGGGAAATTGACACGATTACGAGGTATTGCCAATAAATATTCATTGTCCGGTCGTCTAAAAATCGACCTAGTGGGGGTTTTTAGAACCCGGCCCGATTTTATATAATAGGATAATTTAAGTTGATTATGTGGATTACGGTCATTTTCTTCTTCTAAACAAAACAAAAGTACCAACAACTAAAATAATTTATGCAAATAGATTTTTTTATTATATTTTGAAGGATATGAATGTCACAAATATTAAAATATTTACATTTTCATATATTAAATTATTGTTATCATTGTCATTATTATTCATATTTTGATTGTGTATATACAACAAATTATTAAATAAAATTATAAACGCAACTGAAATACAAAATAAACTAATCTCGAAATTGCTATATGCCCGACTAGTGTCAAACATTCTATAACGCACTGATCACAAGTTGTTTTTGACTTGTAGACACGATTATATATAAGTCGTTGCTGAAAGTTTTTTTAACCATCAATTTAAGTTCTTAGTACTAATTAAAACATCAAAGTGGTTAATTAGTTGTTGTTTACCAAACGTTCCTAAGTAGATGTCTTTGTTTCCGGCAACACGGCCTATCCTCGCTTGCCATCGACCCTGTTGGTGGTGCCTGAGCAAAACACAAACCAACATAACCAAATCAGCTACACACACAGCACAAGTACTATCACAATGAACAATGATTAAGGTTTCAACATGTCCGCACCTTGTCACGCCTCGATATATAGAGGCTCCTCTCGAAAATCCACTACTCTTCCTACAAATTCATAGCAATGAACTGCTTTAGTACGTAAAAACTAAAAAACTTATATACACATGGTTATTGCTGATACGTAATAAAAATCACAAAAAATAATTGTATGGAACTATCCAAAAATTTTGTACATAAATGGCCAAACTCTAACAAAACAGAGAGAAACACATGACCTCCAAATTTGTTCACAATGTCACAATTCCCCCTAAAATAAAAATATATATTTTATTTTTGGACTATATATGTGGGTAATTTCACATCTTCTATTCATTTTTAATGGTGCAAAATAAAACAAGCTGAGGATAAATTTTACAAGAAACATATATTAGACTGCCAATTTGTGTAATTATCATAATAATGTGGGTGTGATATGTCAAACTTATATACACGTGGTTACTGCTGATAATAAAAAACGCAAAAATTATCCCAAAAAATGTGGGCGCGATTAGTCAAACCTTCTTAGCGATGCTATGAACTCTTGCCTGGTGTTATGCTTCATCTCCTCTATCTCATTTTTGTAATTTGAAACCTGAAATTCATAAACCCGACACATAAAATTATAGGTGCGAAAACTATGTAATAAATCCAATTAACATGTTTAAAAGATTTTCAATTTACAGGGAAATTAGTTGCTGCAGTAGGACCCCAATACTTGAGAGCCGCCAAATCATAAGCTCTAGCCGCCTTGTCCTCCTTGTCATACCCACCTAACAATTTACAATCGATCGAATGAACCATTTCGATCATTTTGTCGTGAAATTGGATTCCTTAAACGATAGAATCAAGAGCCAAATGAAAATTGCTTACCTAAGTACACTGCAGGAATGATTTGAATGTAGTTTTGATGACATTCCGGTGAGCCCACATGCAATATTTTATGCCAAAATCAAAGAATTCACATATTAGGTAATTAAAAATGTGTATAGAAGTCAAATATTTAAGAAAACACCATTGAAGAGAGCAGAACTGCTTACAAACCGGTCAATTGAAACCTGTTAAAAACTGGTTCGATTTTGGTTTGTAAAAATTGAATTGACATAAAACTAAATTGAAGCGAAATTCGATCAATTTGAACATTTTAACCAATTTATCTTGATTAGTTAAGCCTAAAACCACTGGGCCAAATAAAATAAGTAAAAAGAGACCCATATAACTGAAATTCATGAAAACGATGATAATAAAACTTATACGAACAGAAAACCGGTCGGTTTGGTTCCGGTTTTTATTACCTTGGAACCGACCAGCTTGATTCGATTTTGCACCTGTTCGGTTCAAAAATCGTGGGTGAAGCAGTAGAGGTCTCGTGTAGTAAGCATGAGGTCACGATTTCATTTCCCGAGCTAGAAATTATTCATGTATATTAACAATACCCACAAAACATTGCATTCATAAACTAATTAAACCAGTCCAATCAATTCAAACACATGCAAGTTTCTTTTAACTCTCTATGCACCAATTTGTGAATCCACCATTTTCAATCTAGAGACTGAGAGTGTGTGTGTGTGTGAATGTGAAATGACCTTGACGCCCTTTTCTGGGCTGACCCTCTCTTCTACTGCTATTGTCCCATAGATGAGCTTCATATCTTCCTGTCCACCTGTGCCTGTAAAACATAGTCAAGACATTGTCCTAGATTGTCACTCACTCTTCTTTTCACTATTTACCGCATAAAATTCGGTTTGTTTCTCACCTGCTTAAATGATAGTCAAGGCATTTACATCGACTTGAGCTTTTAGGCGAGTCGAACATCTAACATAGTATGTGTGTTTATTTTGGACAGATAATTAGACCAAAATATAGCCGAGAAATCGAGAACCATGGAATATGGTTAAGTTCTGGTTATATAGTTTTAGTGAACTAACTAATTACAATTTGGGTATGGTTCTTATAAGTTAAAACTTGTGTTTAACTGAGAAGAACCAAATTGAGAACAAACTTTGAATTTATGCCTATAACTTGGTATTGCATGAAAATATAAATGTCATTTATTTTATGATATTCAATTCGGACTAAAAATCGAATAGAATACTAGATCAAAATGATCAAATCCCATAATTAGTTTAAAAATATAGTCCAAATAACTAATTGAGCACGCGCCCATAAAACAAGATCAAAATGATGGCCCGTCATATTACAATACGACATGGTTTTAATCGAAGAACCACCTGATTATCGTAAAGATTATAACCGACCAAGTTCTTGCTATCAGCTCCAAATATGATTTCCTAATATTAAGAACTGACTGATCAAATTCAATTCGGTTCTTACAATTGCTAACCCAATATTAACTGAATCGAACTTGATTACCCGATTACGAGACAGATGAACTATGTACAATTGCTAGGCGCTAGTCAGGCGAAGACACCCTTCCGAAGACTAATCATAGATTGGTCGGGAATTAATTAAAGACTAATCGATCGGATTGAATAATCATGTACCTTGTGACACCTCTGTAAACTGATGTCCGTTGACCAACATTGTCAGCGGCCTTCTTAGCACAATCCAAATCAGCTGAAACAACAGTCCCTCCATTACTATCATCACTACCGTTGTTGTGTTGATTCTCAGAACACTGAGTCAGAGACCGAGTCACGCCCGACTGGCCTGATATTTCGGCCAACCGGGTCGCCGAGTCATCGGCCTCCGAGCCCGAGTTGGCCGAGATTGTCCGAAACACAGCCACGGCTGTCGGATCCTGCCGGTCGTAGATCTGAGCCAGCGACGAGTCCGCCGAGTCGCAGCCGAAGACGTCCTCGAGCTCCGGCGCCGATTGGCCGTTGCCGAGAAAGGGGCTCAGAACCGGCGAATCAGCAATGCTCGGCGTCTCGTCGCCCCCGTGCCGGAGCTGACCGTTGGAGCTCGTGTCCCAACCTGAAAACATTCTCGGTTGTTCGTCATTTTTGTTTGGATTCTGAGAAAATGACAGAAAAAGGAAACGACTTTCTGTCTTATAACGAAAAACCCATCAACAATACATCACCCATTTCATCATTCTCCCCAAAAAATCGTTATGGGTTCAGACAAAAAGGTTATTTTTTTCTCGGCGGATTTTCTCAGCAACCAAACAGAGGCTTAAGAAGAAAAAAGTAGGGACATTTAGTTTCCAGCAAGATCATTCATAAGGAACAAAAACAAAGGAATCGCATTGCATGTCGGTATTGAGTATGTTTTTTCGCATCAGACCACATAAGACCCATAAATTTTCTTGGTATCCAAACAGAGCCCAATTTGAAAAAAAAAGAAGATTTTTTTGTACCATTGGATTTTCTCAGCAACCAAACAGAGGATCAAGAAGAAAAAAATGGAATGAGCTGATGAAAGGGACATTTAGTTTCCAGAGAAATCATTGACAAGAAACAAAGAATCACATGGCATGTCGGTATTGACTGTGTTTTGTTCGCATCATACCCATAAATTTTCTCGGTATCCAAACAGAGCCTCGGAGCCCCAATATGAAGAAGAAAAAAGAATTTTAAACCGTTGGATTTTCTCAGTAACCAAACAGAGGCCTAAGGAAAAGAATGGACCTAGCTAATTAAAGGGACATTTAGTTTCAAGAAAAATCCTTGATAAGAAGAGAAAAAAAGGATTTCATTGCATGTGTGTATTGAGTATGCTTTTTCTTCATCAGACCAGAAATTTTCTCGGTATCCAAACAGAGCCCCAATCTGAAAAGAAAGAAAAAAATGAAATTTTTTGTACCATTGGAATAGAAATTGTCGAGGAGGTACTGAGGAGAGCTCGCAGCAGAGGAGCTCTCAAATGGCATGAATTGGTACTGATCGGAGGATCTGAGCATTTCCACCGGAGACGCCGAAAACGATAACCAATTCGTCGCCGGAGCCATTTTCCGATCAGCTTAATCAGGTCGTAAACAGCAGTTTCAATTTCTCAACACCTGCAAAACCCAACAAATCAAAATCACATTAAAAGCTAAATTTTCTCAGGAAACAAACAGAACAGAGCACAGAAACAGACACAGACCCAACTCAGAAGAACTCAGTAATCGAACCCAAGAAATCAACACAACATCAAAACTCAAAACTTTCTCAGGAAACAAACAGAACAGAGGAAACAGGACCCAATTGGGAAGAGCTCAGTAATCGAACCCAAGATGCGATTTTTATACTACAAAACCCAAAACCCACCGCAAAATCAGCCATTACTGACCACGAAACTTGTATTTGAAGCGATTCCTGAAGTTTAGAGTGGCGATTAAAAAAAGGGTACTGTGCATGAACTGTGATTAGGCAATGCTCAAGCTTTGAAGTTGTAGAGAGAGAAAGTGGAGGAGAGAGAGAGAGAGAGAGAGCTATAAATGGTTGGGTCGAGCGGTTTCATCTGTCGACCTGTGTAAAATCAGAGAGCAGTGTCTTGTTAAATTTTGGTTTTGAACTCTAGTGAAGGTTTTAATTATTAAATAATATTATGTATCTGCTTAGATTAGATTATTTTTATAACTTTAAATAAATAAATATTAATATGAATTATTATTAAGGTGGAAACCATACATTTTGACGTGTAAATTAGTAATTATCTCATCCTCTGTATTTACAAAATAAATATTTGAGATTAAAAGGTAACTATGAAAAATGTTTAAATAATCTTACAGTGAACTTTGTTATTTCTGCTTCACAAGTATGTTGAGTGCATTTCATGTGAAAACAAAATATTTTGTATCAAATATGGAGTTTGAAGCAAAAAGTAACTTGAAAAGCAAATTTGCCGGGACTCGGCTGATTCTTTTGGGGATTTGGCCAATTCAATCTCGATGAACAATGGCTAACGCATGGAAAAAAAATCCCGTAACCGAGTCCCTAAAATCGACTGATTATTTTTGGGACTCGAGTGATTAAATTTCGCGAGATAGAACATTGGAGAAGTAAGGATTTCAGTGGCCGAGTGCATTAGCTGAGTCTCCACTCGGACACCAGACTCGACTATCTCACATGTTAATCGTCTACTCAGACTCGAAAACTAGGCCCGGCGACGCAAATCTTGGGAGAAGAAACCCAATAGCCAAGTCCCACTGGACTACTAGACTCGGATAATTAATTACGCAGACATATTTTCAGCCGAGTCTTGCTTAGAAGATGTTTGGCTCCACTATTTATACCACACTTATGGATCCAAATCAGACACGATTTTTAGAGATCATAACAGGTGAATCCTTGGAGCACATAGAGCAAATATCATTAGTTTAAGTAGAATTCATGAATAAGTCAGTAAAATTGCATTTTGAACTCATACCAAATACGAGTAGTTAAATCTCTAGAGCGGAACTGTAGGGTAGAGTGATTAAATGTGGTGTCAATTCCCACTATGCTGAAACAGTTATTTTATAACAATCTTTTTTATTAATACATTTTATTTTAAAAGTACATTTATTATTTGTCACTTTTGTAATTTATAAGCTATTATCTTTTACTTATATATATCTTTTTAAGCCTCCATGACCCACAATTGATTATTAAATATAATTATGACCCAATTCGTCGAAGTGAATTTAAATTTTCTAAAAAGTCTTATTAGGATGTAATATTTTTATAACTTGGACTAATAATATTTTATATGATTAAATTCGAGACGTGGTGAATAATACAATCAACCTCAAATTTAGCTGGACTTGTCTAGTTGAAACTCTAACTTTTACTCTAAATATTAAATATAATTTATGATTATGTATAAATATATTAAATAATTTTTTTCTAATCAATTAAGTTCTTAACCATTTGGGTCATGAACTTATCAAGTCTTGAAAAGAATTGAGCTTAAATTCGACTCGTTTGTTAAATTGGTGTGACCTTTGGCTTAATTTTTGCTCAAAATCAACTATAACGAGCTCGAATAATTATTTTGTTAAACGAAGCTTGAACGAGTTGTTAAAAGTTCAACACACGAGTTTATCAATTCTTAAGAGGTCCGGCTCGAGTTTTTGTAGTGTATTAAACAAGGTCAACCTTATAATTAAATTCAGTTTGAACTCCAATATAATGAACTCAAACAACATGTCAAAAATTTGACCCATGAAATAAAATTTTGCCCCCCCCCCCCCCCAATCTAAAATTTTTGGTTCCGCCCCTGATTGTGATATAAGTTTATAATATGCTAAGGAGAATAATTTGTCGACCTAGATCGATGTAAATGACAGTAAATCTTATGTATTTATAAAATTCTCTCCACCTTCTTAGAGATATTTAATCTTCAACTTGACCATAAATAATATAATGCTTAGTGGTTTGGGTGTCTTTTTAGGTGATCTATTGAGTTTTTATAGCACATAATAAAATGATTATTTTGTTTATTATATAGTCTTCTTTAAATGTGAGCTTTGAACAAATTAATTAATCAATGAATTATAAACTCCTACATCCTAATTTTTTCTAACCCTTCTGTTATATTTTGACTGATTAGTACCGGATTATTTATATTATTTATCAATAATATATTATTATTTTGATGTATAACTATTAAATTTTGTGTGTTGTAAATTTTGTTTTGTAATTCTCGTAGGTCATTAATTTTTTCATCAATAATCAAAAGGTCAATGCTATTACAGATAGTCTTCACTTGTTTTACAATCTAATTGAGCCACACACACACAATCGAGAGAAGACTCAACACGCGCCAATCCCAACTATTTATCATTAATTCACTCTAATTAACTATTGGGATTTTAATAATTTATTAATTTCAGTGATATATCGATTCTAGTTTCAACTATCTTATTAATTAAGTGCGTACTTATTCAGTCGTGAAACAAAAACAACATTTGACGATAAACCAAATAATTGGATGAAGAGTTGAATTTTGATCAACTATAAATAAAATCATATTTAATATTTTTTTGTAAAACTTGATTAAAATAAATTAATTATAATTTTACAGTGTGACACGTGGCAACAAGGTTCTACAGGGCACACTTAAGAGTTCTATGGGTCCATCACGTCCTACATAGTCGTACAACTTTGCACTACACATAATACTGGGTTCTTCAATTTTGTACGGGTCCATCACGTTCTACAATTTTGCATTACAAAAAATATACGCCGTTACAAATATTTGTAACGGTGTACATTACCAAAGTACGCCATCGGTAATGCAAAAATTAATAGTGTATATGGTTCTACAACATTGCACTACACTAACTACATTTCGGACGTTTAAATACCTGAATTTGATTCATAGCAGATATCTTCTCTGTATAAATATATAATTCAGCTCCATTTAAGGACGTAAATGTGGCCGAATAAAAAACAACAGAAACTTTGAAACCTTACAAATACTACAAGCGGCGAAGCACTATTTTATTTTATACTTGTTGCTACTTGCTAGCGTAACGCCTATAAATATGTCATATTTAAAGCCAATAAGTTGCACCGAAACTATTAGCGAATTAGCCTTCATGCACCCTTTTGTTGCGTGTTTATAGATCGAATCAAGCCCAACCTATTAAAGTTCCATATATATATATACAGTCTCGCTAGTCGACGAGCATTTAAATATTTATAATTTTTTTATATATATTTCAATATATGAATATGTGACAAAAATTAAATAAATCAAATTGTGCCGAACCAAAATCAAGCTTGAATATCTTTTATTCTAACTATGTTTAAATTCGTTTGAACCCGGACTTAACTTGAGCACTGGACATTTTCGTCTCTTCAAATATTCGAATTCTAAATTTTTAATATTGTTCAAATTTTCTAATTTGTGAATATAAATAAACCGTTTAAGCGCCTATATTTATCTTACAAAATTTTACTTATATTTATCCTAATAAGAAATGTCTCCCCTCTACCGAAAATTTCTTGTTCCACCACTGGCGGGGAGCCTCAACCCGTTTGAGGTAGAAGGCGCGAGCTTTCAAGGTGCCGTTTGGACAATCAATCTAATTTTGGATGATGTCTTTTTTGAGACAAATAATCAATGTGTTGTGCAGACGATTCAATCACGGCGGTTTCCAAGAATAAGTACTTTAGTCATTTAGGCTATTTTGCTTTACTTATTTAAAGGCGGTTCAGTCAATTGCGTTTATAAGGTTAATAGTTTAGATATCTAACAGTAGTTGTGATCACGGTGCAGGGCCTATTCCACCATCTGTTGTTTAATTGTCGAGCGTGAAGTCGGGTTAGTTACTTAATAATATTTCGCATTTTACGCTAAAAAAATTGTTGTTTATGTGATACAAATAGTATGTGATCTTAGTCATCAAGATTCAATCCTATCTTCTTCTTTTTATAGCTTCTCTTATCATTGGTGTGTTTGAAGAAACCTAAAATATAAAAATAAATAAAAACTAGTTGTGCACGATGTGTATAGTTCACGAGTAGTTGCGTTTGACCGTTGACTGAGGAGAGTGCACGTGCACAGCTTAAGACTTTTTTCTCTGTGAGTGGTTTCGGTGATGCACGTGCAACATCTGACAAGGTTGTTCCTTCAAACATAATCATGCCTTAAATATTCATTTAATTACCGGCATTTTACTTACAAAAGCTAAAGCCGATAATCCTAGGATTAGATTTCAAAGCAATTCCCATTTTCCGCGTAATTACACGTTTATGTTGATGTAATATGTTTTAGTTATTTTCAACACAATGAATTTATGGGAAACATTTTAAAAATATATAGATATTACGTACGCCAAAATAAAGTGGTATTTAAACCCACACAAATAAATTAGTAAAGTTTGTTTATCTTAGCTATGTTGAATTTAACTGGTCGTGATTTTTATTATATTGAAAAAATAAATTTATTTAACTTGATTTTTTAACTGTTCAATTATGAAATTCCTTTTTAGAGTAAATTAAAATATAGTCCTTGCACTAAATTATGTGCAAAAAAACAACCAAACTAACCCAGTACATAAATCAAAAATACAAAAACAACAATTGAACGATCGCAATTAAACGTATCGAGCGAGTTCAAATTAACGTAACATAAAACCCGTTAATCCGAAAGTGCCGTGAAGATCGGAGAGCAACAACACTTAATTCTTGTCTCGACTAATAGTTGAAATATACATTATAAATAAACATATTGGTCTAGTTTTGAACCATTTGAAAACAGTTAGAACATAATACATATATTTTCGTGGTAAAGTTTGTTGATTCACAAGAAGAAGAAAAAAGAGTGATAGCTCAATCCATGTTATTTATACTTATCAATAAAATATCTTGAGCTTGAACTCAATTATTATGTAAATGGGCTTCGAAGAGCCCAATGTGTATGCTTAAATGGGCTAAACAAGGAAAGGCCAATGAAACCAAAGGCCCAGATGGAAATGAAAAAAAATGAAAAATGGAGGTGCGGGGAATCGAACCCCGTGCCTCTCGCATGCGAAGCGAGCGCTCTACCATATGAGCTACACCCCCAATATGCTTCTTTTTTCACATAGTATTTATATATATTATTTGTGTATTTTTGATTTTAACTTGCACAAATGTTATTATTGTTGACGATAAAAATATATTAACAAAGACAAATTTCAGTCTATTTTCGAATGTTTCACTTCGTGACGTGATAATAATTTAATATATATGAGTAATTTAACAGGACAATATGTCCAGATGTGTGAAAGCCATAAAAATAATCATTGACTTCACGATAATAATGTCTTGAGTTTCGGTTAACAACATGGCAAGTTGTTGGACTAAATCAACCTCAAAAGTGGAAACAATAGTCGCTTGGACCATCCTAATTAATAACTTATGTAAAGACTTCATATTATATTAAATGTATTTTATTTATTTATTTATAAAACTATCCAAATTAAACCATAACACATATAGTGACTTTCAATATGAAATATTCAAGGCATTGATTTTACTAAATAACTTTCAAAATTGATAGTCAAATATGAGTTTTATATCATTTTCAACCCGATCTAAAACAATTCCCTTTTATTGTTAAATTAAAACATTTTTTTTAAAAAAAAAGAAATATGTTAGACTGTAATAAATAGGTCTCACTTTCTTAATTCGTATTGTGCATGTTTCGTGTTTGAGTTTGTCTTACACTAACTAAACGATGCGACGTACAATATTCACCCGAATATCTCGTACGCGAGTGATGTGAAAACATCATATTTACTACCCATCCTCTAATCGCTGACATCATGACGAATATGTGTTATAAATAAATCACACTCTTTAAATTGTTCCTCCAAATTTATGATTTTAAAACAGCGTCCATTAACTAGAGACGATCAGACATATTAACTATTCAAAATTCAAATATATAAGGCATGTGGTAACTTCATGTTCATGACCAAAAATATGGCTTGGCAAGGTTCTAGAACCGTACATAACCCTCTAGTTCTTCAATTATTGAAACCACATTCAGAATCGTTATCTGAGAAATCAGTATAGTTCTAATCAAGGTTCTCTTGTTTAGTTGATTTTCAATTTTTAATTTAATCTCGATGTATAGGTCGAATGAGACAAAGTTGAATCCAATTAATAGCAAAAAAATAAATATTATACGTGAGTGTGCAAGAGTGGACACGTAAACAGTTAATTGACATTTCTAAATTTTAAAAATCAGAATCGAATCGAAAATAAATAATTTCTTAATATTTAAACTCAAAATCAAATCATTAATTACAGTCAATTTATTTTTCATTTCGAATCTAAATTAAGATATATAGGTTCCAGATCCAAAATGCCCACACCTATCATAAACTAACCAAAACAATTTATTTTTCAATATAAATTATACAAATTTGGTAATATTCTCACAAAACCTAAAAATTCCACAATTAATTGACAGTTACAAATAATATTAATAAGTGACAAGACTCAATTGATATTGACTCAACTCTCATCCATAAAAAAAAAACCCAACCAAACTTTTTCCATGTAATTGCACAACAGATCAAACCTCTCTCTCTCTCAACCCCTCCAATCCAACACATCACAGACTCAATCCCCATAAACGACCCAACCCAATGTCCAAAACCCCCCAAACGACCGAAACGACGCCGTCTCCACCGCCGCCGGGGTCGCGCCACGTGGCGATGTCGACGAACATGGAGGTCATGGCGTGCATCCTCGGATTCTTCTTCCTCTGCGCGATCCTCTGCGCCGCCTTCAGGCTCCTCTACCTCAAACGCCTCGAATCGCGCCGCCGAAATCGCCTGAACCGGCCGGTTCAGTTCGATTTCTCCGGCGGAGAGGAGCGCGGGCCGGCCGTGGACAACCCGGTCTGGCTCATAAACTTCGTGGGCCTGAGCCAGTCGGCGATCGACTCGATCGCGATCTTCAAGTACAAGAAAGGGGAGGGCTCGATCGAAGGGACGGAGTGCTCCGTTTGCCTCGGTGAGTTCGAGGAGGACGAGGATGTCCGGTCGCTGCCCAAGTGTGGCCACGCGTTCCACGCGCCGTGCATCGACACGTGGCTGAGGTCGCACAAGAACTGTCCGCTGTGTCGCGCTCCTGTCGTTGTTGTTGTCGGAAATGTGGGCGAGACGGTTCGGATGGAGACACTGGTCGAGGGGTCCGAGGCTGAGGTGGTCGAGAGTGAGAGTGAGGTTGAGGCTCGGAGCCGCGGGGATCGGGTTGGTGAAGGTGGTTCTGGTACTGAAATCGATATGGGTTTTGGTGATGTGATGTTGCTTGAAGGTGAAATTGGGAGAAATTCGAAAAATTGTGATTTTCGAGAAATTGGAGGTTTGGTTAGTGAGAGGGAGCTTGATCGTTCGAATAGGTGTGGTGAAGGTGGTTCCGGCACTGAAATCGATATGAGTTTTGGTGATGTGATGCTGATCGAGGGTGAAATTGAGGGAAATTCGAAAAATTGTGATTCTCGAGAAATTAAGGGTTTATGTAATGAGAGGGGGCTTGATAGTGAGAATCGGGGTTGTAGAGATTGTTCTGGTACTGAAATCGATATGGGTTTTGGTGATGTGACGCTAATAGAGGGAAATTCGAAAAATTACTACTCTCGAGAAATTAGGGGTTTAGGTACTCAGAGGGATCTTGATTGTCATAATTGGGTTGATGGAGATGATTCTGGTGCTGAAATCGATATGAGTTTTGGTGATGTGACACGAATTGATGATGAGATCGGGAGAAATTGGAAAATTTGTGATTTTCGTGCAATTGGTGATTTAGCTGATAAAAAGATGAATCTTGATCATCATAATCGGGTTGGTGAAGATGGTTTTGGTGCTAAAATCAATCTGGGTTTTGGTTCCAATGCACAAATGGATGATGTGATCGGAAGAAATTCAAAAAAATTCGATTCTCCACCATTTAGCGATTTAGTTGATAAAATGATGGATCTTGAAAGGAGAAACTCAAAAAATCTTCTTGATTTTCGTGCAAGTAGTGATTTGGCTACTGAGACGAGGTTTGTTACGATTGAACCTATGAAAAGGTCTGTATCAATGGGTTCAAATTCGAGCAAATTGGGGAAATTGAAGAGAAATAGCTTCAAGAACAATGGTGATGGCAATAGAAGCTCGAGCTTGTGTAGATTGATAAGAAGCGCTTCTTTGGGGCGTCTTTCGAATCGTTCGTCGATGAAAAGGTACAATTCGGGTTCTTCAGGGAATTTCAGGAGCTATGATTCGATTTTACCGTTGTGAGCATATGAATGAAGCTCGAAGACAACATCATGTGTGTCTGGTTTGAGTTCAAGGTTAGTCCTCAAGACTCGTGATATGATTTTTGTTACATAAATAGCAAATTAATGAGCCATAGAGCTGTGATCGATGCATACATATACATACATACAGACATAGATATGTATATATTTTAAGAAACATGACGAATCTGGTTATTGAGAGTAGTTTTGGTTTATTGGTACAATATGTTATGTTAATTAATTGCATGGTTTATAAGGTATTTTTACCTTTGTTTAATAAAAATGGTTAAGCTAATGTTTTCTTTGAGAATGATGTTCAAAATATTCTCTTCAGATTTAGTATTCAAGTTATTATACTTTTGCCGATAAAAAAAAGTTATTATACTTTTATATTTTAGGTAAAATATATATTTTATTTGGTCAAGAACATTTTTATCACCTTAAATTATAATGTTTATTAATAAAAAAAAACGATGTTGTGAAGAATAACATTAAAATGGACTAAAATAATTATTGTAGATCATACCAAATAAGAAAGAAAAATCAATTCATATATTATTTATTTTGTTCGTCGTTTTTGGGTGGTTCTTGTAATGAATTTGTGGAGAGTCTCAACCCATTCGAGGTGGAGACCAAGAGGTTGCAAGAGACATATAGTTGCATTATCTTTTGCTTCGCTTGTTGTTCTTGTAATTTCATGACTCATAAATTAACCAGATATGCTTTAACTAACGATAATTTGGATCATGGTGCGGGGTCTGTCCTATCATCTAATGTATTGAATGTCTGATGTAATGTCGGGTTAGTTGTTTTATAATAATAATATGTCGTGTTTTCCCTTATATAAACAATTCATATAATTTAGATGCGAAATCAGTCATGATAGAAATTTTAAATATCAACTGTTTAGTGTATCTTTTTAGATAATTATTTAATTATAGATAAATAAACGTGGACAAAGTCACAAAGTCATTTCCTTTTGTATAATTAAAATACGAGTATTAAAACAAAATTCAATTATTTTTCTTAATCACTTGAACAAGACAAAAAATAAAAAGGAAATCCAATTCCTTTCATGGCAATAATTGTAGCCATAAATTGGTATTAAAATTTTCTATGAAAATAGCGTCTGAATAATATGTATGTGGATCTCATAAATTGCATACAAAGTTGGGAAAGTACATAATAACAAATAGTCAAGTCAACTATGAAAAAAAGCCCATGTCATTTTCTAATTAATGGCAACTAATAAATCATTTCACATGTATCATTATCAGTTCAACGACGTACATGATAATATACCAAATATAACAATAAATTTACTATAGTTTATTTTTAGATATTGAATTTAAGAAGAATAATAATTATTTCCAAATAATGAACATTTATCTTTTTCAATATGAATTCCATAAGAAAAATATATTCTTTTAACCACAAATTAACTGCTATTTCCCTAAAAAAACTGCTATTTCCTTAAAATCTCCTTTTGAATTCAAATATTTTTTTCAAGTAAAATTTATATAATTCATTTAAAAATAAATAAATTCGTGACAGTTGATTTGTAAAGCGCACTAATTTTTAAAAAATTGATAAAAATATGATAAACGCGTAACAATAAATTCCAAAAACAAAATTTGTCCATATGCAATTCACAAAAAGGACTATAAATCAACTTTTGAAGGTAACCAAAGTGCATGTACATGCACGTGTCGTTTTCGGAGGGTCCGTGAGTTGTCCCAAATCTAATCATTAACTCGGTTGCTTTAATGATTATGTTATCTTGAAGAGAATCAAATAACCTGGTCTTGTTCACGAACTGTGTTTCATGTTTACTATTTTATTACTCTTAGGTTCATTACCTCACTCGATTAAATTTTGTAAATTACAAACTTAGATTAGTTCGCCGATCCAGTAATGGGCCGGCCCAATAGCAAAGCCACTAAAGTCATTGCTTTAGGCCCATGTCAAAAGTATAGTTTTATACATAAAAATTAAAGATTGATTTGGATTCTTTCTATTGACGCCCAATATAATTTTGTATCCATCTTGATTTCTATCTCAGCAACGAGACTCAGTCTCATCCATCGACGGTTCATTTTCTATGACTTTTCGTTAGTTGAAAAAAATCTTTAATCTTTCTTTCACACATCTCTGAATTCGAATATGAATCGTCAAAGAAGTCTAGACATTATCAATCGGTGATTGGGCCTCGATTAGTGATGCATCGTCTATATATAAATACTTGAAGTGTGGAACTTTCAATTTCAAATCTTCAGCTTGTTTCATCAGCATCTTAGAAATGCATCACCTTCCGTTTGTGTAAAAAATTTTCTTGTTTATGTTATGTGAATCTGTAAATCGGAGAACTCTCTTCTCCTTTGTGATTGAGTCATGTATGTATATTTTCTTGTATTTTTTGTCATTTAATTGAAGCTGTTTTGAGGATTTTGTAGGGAAAGTGTTAATTTGTTATTTCCAAATTTTATATGTGGTATTGTTTATATTATTGAAATGTTAAAAAGATTGAGAAAATGAAGTGTTTGTATCTGCAGAAAATTTCAGTTTTTCATTGTGTTCTTCATATGATTCTTTCATTTGGATTTAATTTTAATAATAGCCATCTGTTTTATGTGTTGTTTTTAAGGTTGTTTTATGTGTTGTTAAATCCATTTATATTGCATTGTTTCATTTTATTTTTATATAAAATTCATTATTATGATCATAATTTGAGAATATTGATTTTAGTAATAATTAATTTGATTTTTTTTGAAGGAATAATTAATTTGATTTGATTATGCTTAACATCAATTCTATATAAATTTCATTATTACTCTTAGTTTTAGAATATGAATTTTAATATTACTTAATATAATTCAATTTTGTTCATTATTTTAAGTTGTAGAATAATACAATGTTCCAGTACATACTAACTTATGCTAGTTTTATAAAAAAGAATGTGCTTTAATTTTTATCCACATTTTAGTTTTGCAAATGTTCTGATATATAGGCCTTTAATTTTAATCAACTTAGGGGTAAGATTCATTACAAAAGACAAAAGGCCTCATTTGACCCGTTTGCTTTAGGCCTCGAGATTTGTTGAGCCGGCCCTAATCCAATAATCATGCAGCTCATTGTATAACTGTTATGGTTCGATGTGTTTCTGATCGCGAGTTTGAGATGGGAATAATCCCGAAATCTCTGGCTCGAGCACTCGTAATATATATCTAGCAATCATTCTTTTAAAAAACTTACAATTTCATTCAAAAATAAATGATTTCTATAACTATATAAATACTCATTTTCATTACTATTTGATACATGCGCTTTGCATTTTTATAACTATATAAATCAAGCTCAAAAATATTATTTAAGTAAGGTAGGACAATCCCCTCTCCCAACACCCAATTAATTTTGGACAGAAGCGCCCTAGCTAAGAAGTGAGCCATTTTATTTGTTGATATTCTGACAAAGCACGCCTTAACAAAACATAAACTAAATAATAACAACCGATATTCTCTAATTATACGACTTAGGAGGTATCTAATGAGAGAGTTTGAGATCCCTAAGGCCATCTGACCCCACGAAAAATCTTGAGCCTCTGTTGTTTCAAATCCAAGAGAGAGCCTCCAATTCTATATGACAGCGTCAAATGGACACTGATAGAATTCTGGTCTTACCCAACAAACTCAGATAAAATTAATCGAGTATACATTTGTATTCCTGATCAACATATAGTTAGTCGGATATAATTAAGAATACTCGACAGACATGTGTTAGTCAGAAATGAACAAGTATACCCAACCAATTCCATTTGAATATACTCATTTATCTACTCGACAATTCATTAAAATTAAGGCATTTAATAACTACTATAAATATTCATTTTCATCACGAAAATAAATGATATTGTAGCACTAATAATACTTATTATAATTCTATGATATGCAGGTTTTGCACTTCACAAAGATACGATATTAAGTGTACCATTATTTTTTGTTGTACCGTATGAAATCAGACTACGTATACAAGATTTAAGACTTGTAAAATGATATAATTATCTCGAGTTTAGTAATGTTGACGGACCATACACTCTAGCTCGTAGTGTAATAATAAACTAGTCTCTTTTTCTATTAAAAAAAAGACTTGCAAAATGGTATAATTTTCGTTGTATTTATATGTGAGAAAAAAACTAGATAATTAGAAAATAAAATGGTTAATTTGTGGGCCTGGATTCTTTTTCATTTTGTGTATTTGGGCTGTAAGAAAATTTAATTACGGACTTATTTAAATAAATTTAAAAAAACTTATGGGCTTTGGAAGTTGGAATCTCTTTTTTATTTTTTAAATTTGGGATATACAATATCTAATTGAAATAGAAATACAAGTTCAATTAGGATTATAACTAAATATCAGTATAAAAAGAGACGGAAAAATCTGAGAAGTATACACAATCAATCACCACAAGTTCTGTAATTCTATTCTATTCATCGATCAATGTCGAAGAAAATAATATTCGCAATCGTCCTCTCTTTGACCGTCCTCTTTGTCCTCACCGATCTCCAAAACGAGTCGTTTCACGATCGCTTTGACGGTGACCGCCCTTACGGCAACGCTTTTCGGAGACCTAACGATCACTTTGACGGTGACCGCTCTTATGGCAACGCTTTTCGGAGAGCTAAGGATGTCTTTGACGGTGATAGCCCTTATGGCAACGCTTTTCGGAGGGCTAAAGATCGCTTTGACGGTGACCGCCCTTATGGCAACGCTTTTCGGAGGGCTAACGATGGCTTTGACGGTGACCGCCCTTATGGCAACGCTTTTCGGAGGGCTAACGATGCCTTTGACGGTGACCGCCCTTATGGCAACGCTTTTCGGAGAGCTAACAATCGCTTTGACGGTGACCGCCCTTTCGGCAACGCTTTTCGGAGAGCTATGGAGACGAGCGAGTTCGGCTTCTCCGGCGAGGAGGTGGCGCGTGTAGAGTCCCACGAGGCGGTGGCGCGTGTTGAAGATACGAAGACGGATACGAATTAGAACGCATTATAGTTATTGTCTAGCTATTTCTTCTGGTCAAATTTTAGATTTCTTATTAGACATGATTTTTTTTGTTCACGAGTGTTATTATATATGTTGAGGTGGAGTTTATATTTTATCTTAGAACAAAATATATGTCATAAAGAGTCAAAACCAAGAAAATAAAAATAAGGATACTGATTTATATGGTTTGTTTATAATTTATCAACTACACATATATAAATTATATTATATACAGTGTTTAAGACGTGTGAAATGATAACGGTAAGAGTATAAACGAGCCGAGCTTTATTTGATTCGGTTTACTTAATTTTGAATACTAATATACATTACAAATAAAATAAATATAATTTATTAAATAATAAACGAGTCAGCTCGTAATCAGTTCAACTCGATTTGACTCCTCTAATTTCATTATAAATATATACTATTTTTTAAAATATATTAATTAATTAAAGATAAAATAACATTTTACTACACATACCTATAGTTGTTTTGCACTTTAGTACACTAACTAATTTTTTCCTCTTTTTAAGTACCCTCACTATCAAATAGGGACAACTGTTAGTATTTCGTAAGAATTAAAGAAAAAAGATTCACGTGCATACACAGGCCACCAAAAATACCAAAACTACCCTTTCCTAAAAAAACTAAACAAAAACTAAAAAATCAAAGAAATATTTGTGGTCTCCTCCAACAAGCTCACGTCGGCGTTTGTGTTCGACAAGGCTGAGAGACGGCCGATGTTGGCAGTGAAATGATTCACGATGTAATGGAAATCGGATCAGGAATAATATAATTGTTAGTTCACGAGAACGAGTCGCCGACGAATGAGAAAGGGAGGGACGCGGAGAGGAGGAAGGGAGTGTCCTGTACCGATCAAGAGCACTTGTAAGTTCAATTCACGATTCTTTCAATTTTAATTGTGATTTTTGTGTTTGATTAGGATTTATGAAATTGGAGGTTTGGTGCGTTCGGTTTGATTGCCGGCGAGTTGAGTTTGATTCGGTTGCCGACGACTCTCTACTGTAGATTTATTAGATTTTTATGCGAAACTCGGTAACTAATCAGAGGCGAAGCGGGTACAGTTTGTGATGGAGAATTTACGGGATCCAAACAATAAATTTCATGCTGTTTCGGTATTGAACCGTAAATTCTCGAAAGCATATAAAC
>JAYMTP010001996.1:0-21394 GCA_036897365.1 Geranium brycei
GAAGTCAAAGGTGGTTATGTTGACCAGTAGGTGTTATTGGTGCCTTGTGCCTAGGTTGTTGGAATGTACAACTCTATTATGTAAACTTGTCAGAAAATTATATCATCACTCTCTACCTGATTGATACTTATTATAAATTCATAATGTGTATCCATCAGCAAAAACACATTTATTAAAAGAAATTTACTTTTCTATTCAAAATTATGTTCCACCATTTGATTTAAAAGAAAGCTTCCACCATTTGATTTCATGGCAGATTCTGCAATTTGATGATGATTGGTCTCACTGATTCATTGGGGGCTCTTGTTTGGAGCTCAAATATGCAGCAGCTCGTTATCTTGTGAGTATTGCTGGATTGCCTCATTGCTTAACAAAAACATTTCTCAAATTCATTTATGGCTAAACCTATGATTTTTCTCATGTCTTCAAGACAACCATATATAGATATGTATATCTTTATCTAAATATTGTCTTGTTGAATTTGGCAACCCAATTCAAAACCTTCGGATTATGTTACCAATCATTAATATCCTCTTGTTTTATTTCTATTCCCGTTTCTAGAATCGTATATTTGTTTTTGCTGCTTATACAATTGGTATAGGTTGGTATCTGTTAACAGAGGTTTTTTTTTAAATTTCTAGGCGTGTCGGACACACACAGGTGCGTGTTTTATTTACCTTCCTAGCATTATAGAATTTCCTTTAATTAGATGAGGTTCAAGTGGCATGAGAAATCTATGCTAGATTGATTGGGGGTTATTGATGGTGTTATTCGAGAAGTTGTAAGTGGGCTGTTAAATTGTTGTATGTGGTAGATAAAATGAATCTCACCAAAGGGATCATAGAGAATCTGCATTGGTTCATGACTACCAAAATAAGTTAAGGAGCAAAGACAATGACACACAATAATGAGAACATGAGTCCATTGTTCAAATAGGGTTTCTTTCCATAACAGTGTAGAAAAGGATGGAGAAACAACATGTACCAAAACTTGTCATAGTCTGAAGCGCTATTAGCTGTTGATGTTGTGAAGGATCTTTATGTGTAATTGACGTGTGTATATTTTGAGTTTCAAACCTTGTTTGTGTGAGCGGCATAACTCTTTAGCATATAGGTCATAAGTTGGTACCCCTGCCCATCGTTTGTAAGTTGTCACAAACGGCTATCCTCCATGAAGTTCATATAGTAAAGGTTGATATGACATGATATTGTGATAATATTCTCTTATGTCCAAGTTATTTTATTTTGTCGCACATGAATTTTAGTTTGTTTTAGTTAACTGAGAAATTCATTAATATTTAATCCACTATTTATGAGGTTCATTATTTTGTCGTACATGAGTTTTAGTTTGATATATTTAATCCACTATTTATGAGGTTCATGATATTATATTTGAAATTAAACCCGGGTTTGTAAGGATTTCAGATACATTTATTTATTTGTTGGTATAATTTCAATTGCCCCTCCTCGCACTTATTTCATTTTATTAATTTTGGAAATGTTAGATGCATTGGGAAACACTATCGAGTGTTTCCAAAATTCCACATTTATAATTAGAAATAACCAATATTGCCGAAAGTATTCAAATTTTGAATTGTTTAACTCTTCTATAAATTCTGCCGTCTTGCTTTGCTTTTGAGTACCAAATAATAGAGAGGAAAAGAAGTATGGCCATGGCCATGGCGATAAGAATGCAGAGGCAAAACAGTGTTACTGATTCTCATAGAATGCAGAGGCAGAGGCAAAACAGTGTTACCGATTCTCATACTTGTATTTGTGATTTACCTCATGTCATCACCAGCGATATTCTTTCAAGATTACCCATTGATACCGTTGGTCACTCCATGTGTGTTTGCAAAACCTGGCGCGATTTAGTCTTAGATCCTCATTTTGCCAAGTTACACCTTTCAAGATCGTCAAAATATGTAAGTCTGTTGTTTCCTTATCCACCTGATTTTTTATCTGGGAAAAACTGCATGTACATGGTTGATGAACATATCAAAGGTGGCCGCCTCTACTGCCAGAAATCCATTTTGGGGAGGTTTGATATCTGCAACTTCCCCCTTAAGATGTTGGATTTACTGTGCTCATGCAATGGAATGTTGCTCTGTATGTGTCGTATGGAAGGGAATCTTTACATTTGCAATCCAATTAAGAGTTCGGAATGGGTCGTGCTTCCTCGTCCAAGCATACAAGCCATGCCAGTTGATTCCATGTTTGCGAATTATGGTTTTGGATTTTGCAATCGGAGTAATCAATACAAGGTGATAAGGATCGTCACAACTGGATTTCCCGTGCCAACTAGTTTCAACCGTGTAGCTCGGTGTGAGATGCTCGTGGTTGGAAGTGATGAATGGCGATGCATTAAAACCGCCCCTATCGAACAATACTGCCCCGATCCAGCCGTGGGACAGATAGCTTCACCGTGGATCCCTCTCAACGGTTATCTGCATTTGGTGGTCAAGGCAAAGGTAGACTGGTACCATCATAATTTTTTCATTTCTCGTTTCAAAATTTATGAAGAGGAATTAGAGATGCTAGTTCCATTACCGGGATGCTATAGTACCTTTTCTACTTTTAGCTTGGGATTACTACATGATCGTCTCATCCTACTTGATGTCTCTGATCACTATTCTCAAATCGGCATATGGGTTATGACTGATTATGGGGTGAAGGAGTCGTGGACTAAAAGTCTGGTTATTGGAAGTGATTCGTTGGGAGGTTTCAGAAACCCGTCATGGCTTAAACCCATAAAATTTTCAGAAGATGGTGAGTTACTAATGTCTTACACAGGCCAGAGTCTTGGAAACCGCTCTACTCTGTTTTCTTATGATACAAAAACTGAAAAATTAAGGAAGCATAAGCTGAACTGTATTGAATATTATTCGCGGATTGATTTTGTGCCAAGTCTTGTTTCTCCAAGTGATGTTGCTAGGAAGCGTACCAACAACAGGTATGTCTATCACATAGTTTTTATCATCAAATCTTGTATTTGGCGCTGATTGCTGATCTCTGTGTGTCTGGTTATTATGCAGGGTTGATGGCGAGCCATCCCAGCCAGTTTTGGGTTCCGTTTGAAAGAGCTTATCCAGTAGATGAGCTTCTGGGAAGTGGAGGGTGGTGTGTTTTCGTGTTCGAGTCAGTTTTGGTCTCGGGGAGGTCCCCGCCATGAGAATAAACATTGTTTTTGCAGAATTGTTGCTATCTTTATTTGCGTTTCCTTGTCAGTCGGGTCGCGGGTGTTTTCCGAGTGGGAGTCTTCCTCTTCTGAAAACTCAGCTTCTGGCATTGTTGTTGTTGTGTCTGTTTTATTTATGTTTTTCTAGACCTGGTATTGTTTTTGGGGTCTGTTAATGCTGAGAACATGTTTTCTCAGTTATGTTTTTGCTTTCCATATGGTTTCTATACATGAATGTTGTTGTATGGGTTTAAATCCTTTGGTTTCTACCTATGGAAGTTGCCTTCATTGTATTGAAACATTCTATCAGATGAATAAAATGAGGTTGTTTTCACATAATTTGAGCTCACTATTATTTTATTAGTCATAACCGCACGTGTGAAGATTGAAACTGGTAAAACTTTAGCTTTTGCCTATCAAGTTGTCTTCACTGTATAGATGACAAAAATCACTAAACAAAAATCACTAAACTTGATATATACTTGACACGAGAATCATGAAATTTGTAACAAACCAGCTTTATACTAAAGATGTAAATCACTAAATCCGCAATTTTGTTGTTGGCAGAAATGGCACCAATTCTAGTTGACTTTTATGGGGAATATATTTTGGTTTCTTGCACTTTTGCATAAATTGGTGACAAAAATTTTCTTGTCCTTGTCCTTGGTGAAGTAGAAAACATGTGTAGTTCTTATCAACTAAAAACATGACAATGGAGGAAAGTCTTGCTCTTAACAAATAGAGGATGGATAAGTTACTCTCCTCTCCTCTCCTCGTCATGAGAATCTCAAAAGGAATAAAGTAAGAACAGTTATGATAAAAAACGGTCTATTCTGATTTTTTATTTTAACTGATAAGATAATACACGTTTTATAGTTGTTTCTCACAAATTAATAACGTTTTTATTTTATTTTCAAGTGACACATTATTGTCCTTATTAAATTAGTAACTGAGAAATCATAATTACAAATTTCCTTTTTTATTTTTGTATTTGTTTAAAATTAAATTGTATACCAAATTTGGCATATACCATCTATAGACTTTTGTAACATTTGCATTGGGAATTGTTTATGTAGAAACTCTTTAAAGTGAACTTCCAGTCATTTAAGTTAAGTGCATGAATATTGTGATAAGCACAAGCTTTGTAAATATTTTCATCGTCGAAATATTATGATTTTTGTTTTGTTCACGCTCGTAATAATTATTTCAATATAGTAGGATGGTAAGGATCTACACTAGATTAAGTACTAGATAAAGCTAGCATTAATCATTATGTATTTGTGATTCTATTTTGCTTTGTAAGCCATAAATAAATGCAGAGAAATTGCAAAGAGTCTCTTCATGATAATTTTTTTTTGCACAAACTATTTCGTTATTGTATTTTTACAAAAACTTTCTCTCACTCATCTTTATTTTTGCACTGTTTATACAAATTCGTGAAAATTAATGGAAGTGTCACTCAAATGTGTTAACTCAAACGTTCAACACTTAAGTGACACTTCCGTTAATTTTCACAAATTTGTACATACGGTGTAAATTTAAACATGAGTAAGCGAAAGTTTTTATAAAAATACAGTGAATAAAGAATTTGTGAAAAAACAATTATAAGGCATTTTCTTGCAATTTTCCCATAAATATAAATACATAATTTTGTTCCCTACTGATTATTATGTTATTGTTCTTGTGTAAAAAGCAAGACTCAAGGTTAATTTTGTAAGGTTCGGTTCGATTTGAGTTTAGTTCATGCTCATATGAGCTTACCTAGTTGAACTCGAGTTCAATTTTTTTTATAATTTTTTTAAATTGACTCGATGCATTCAATTTTCTATAATTATTAAATAAAAACATATCAAATATAAAATTTATTATTAAACGAGTCTGTTTGCGAGTCTTAATAAGTTGAGTTCGATTTGTTTATTAATGAGTCTAGTGATGGGTTTGAATTTTACCCAGTTCAATTAAAACAAACCCAAATTAATTATTTAATGAATTGGTCTGGTTAATAAATCAACTCGTGTATCATCGTTATTATTAACTTTCCCCTCATACTTGGATATATTATATAAATAAATCATCTCGCTTATTGAGGCAGGGCCGGCCCAATCTATATTGAGGCTTAAAGCAAAAAAAATAATAAGTTAGACCTTTCTAAAAATAAAGCAGAATAAATTAAAAAAAAATCTTGAAGAAAACATTACACGTTAGGATATTGTTATAACTTAATTTTAATAAATTGTTTAGTTTATAGTCCACTCGAGTTCGAATGAGTTTTAGAAGTCAAATTCGAGTTTCACTTAAAAAAATAATTACATTCGTCAAATCGTCTAATTTTCGTTATACTAATTTAATAAAATTTTATACCTTAATTGTAATTAATAATTTCAAAAAAATCTTTATTTGTGAAACATACACAATTATTTGAGAAACATTTATAAAATTCATTATTATAGATATAAACTTTTTTGGAAAATTATATAATATAAAATTATTTGTTTATATACATAAATAAATTTGGGATAATTGTAGATAAGGAAAACTATTTTTACACTGAAGTACACCTATTTTTTTTGTATATTGTAAGTCACCCAAAATTCTTAATTATGTTTTTTTGCACATAAGTATACCTGTATACACACCTACAATTATCCAGTAAAATTTTAATATTTGAGATTTTGAAAAAATAAAAAATGAGGGCCTAAACTAATTGCGGGATCAAAGTACCCGGTTATTCGCTACACGATGGAGCGCCGGCAATGTATCGAGGCATATAATTATAAGGAGCTCAATTTTTTTTAATTTCTTTATAAAGCCCCAAAACTTCATAACTAATATAAATAAATAAGAAAAACAAAATCAATGAATACAATTTCATTCAACAATTCTTACCGATTAAATTGATATCGTGTCATGCCATTTGAGTCTGTTTCACGAAATTTGAGTTCTTTACTAAACAAGAGAGGCGAGAAAATCCAAATACAACTATTCGTTAACAAAAGTGTTGAAAATATACAAATTCAAGTTAAAATAACTTGAAATAATAATGTGTCATATAAAAATGGTAAGAACGAAGTCAACTAATATATATTTATGTGTAATTATTGGAAACTAATGTATATATTGCACTTTTTATTTGACACATTACATAAATGAGACATAAAATTTGTTGGATATTTCTAATTTCTAAAAGTATTAAGCAAAATTGTATGAGGTAGCAAGTAACAACGTTAACATGCCGTTCATTACTTGTACACGTGTCTATTACTGATTGGCTAATATGAATTGGAGCATGGTCCCCACACCGAACCCTTTAAATCACCAGCCCAAGCGCTCTAAGCACCAAAAGGTTACATTTAACGTCTCTCTCTCTCTCTCTCTTTCGATTTTGAACTCTCTCTCTCTCTCACACTGCAATTTCAGACAAATCTTCGCTGGTAAGGAAATGAGGACATTTCGAATCCCAAATCATTCCCAAGAAAATTTCATTTCCAAGCTCAAAATTTTCTACTCTTTTTTGTGCGCCATTTCTTATTCGGGTTTTGGGTTGATTCTGCTTCTTTTTTCCGACTCCCATGACTTCAAGATTGCTTACATTACCATTTTGCAGGTTTTGGTCAATTTTAACTTGGTTTTTTGGGTTTTTGTGATGGGTTTTGTGGTTTTTTGAGATGGGTTTTCTGGGTTTGTGGTGATTTCTTTTCTTTATCTCTTGATTTTCGTTTGCCCCAATTCAGGGTTTCATAGAGTCAGTATTATGATTTTGTCAAAGTTCAGTCTTTTCTGTTGTTTCTATGATCTCTGGTTTGGAAGTTTGATAAATATGGGTTTGGGAAGTTTTTTGAAATTATTGTTTTCTTGGGTATTTGGGATATATAATGGAATAGAATATGGATAAATCTTGATACAAGGGTTTCCTTGGAATGTTTTGTGCTGAACAAAAAAGGTCATCATTTAAATGTTTATGGGGGTTTGCTTGAATTGTGGTGAGCTCACTTCAGCTGTGAAATTGGTTTGCATTTTTTAATATTTGTGTTAGCCATTGTGTTTTGAACTTTATGGGTATGTTGTTTTCACTAGAAGTCAAATGTTCAGCAATTCATTTTTCTTGTGTCTGTAGTTGTCAATGAAAGGTGATGATTGGAATTGGGGGCGCAAGGCCCCCGGAAAAGTTAAGGACAAGACTGCAAGCACAAGGGCTGCTTCTGATTCTACTAAGATTCCCATTGTTGCTGAACCCGAGGATGTACATGAAAGCACTCAATCTCTCACGCGGGATCTTCCGATGGCTGGTGCCCAAATGATGGGTGACTTACCTCGGTTCAATGGTAATCAGAACCCTAAACCTGGCCTTGATCCAGTGAAAATGAAGGTTGACCCTCACATTCAGGACAATAACAGATTGCCTCAGTATAAGCCAAGTGTTAATTCAGTATCTGCTGGTGCCACAAAATTGAATAGCTTAATGAATCCTCAGATTATATGGGACAGTGTCAGGGATATTGATATTGCAGGTGGGTCCTTACACAACTATAGCACCCTTTGTGGTGGTCAAGAAAGAGTTGGTGACAATTTCACGGTCAACACAGACTATAAGATGGAGGTTGCTCGCGGCAACAATGGTAATGCAGAGGGAAAATTTCCGCCTAAATCATGTGTTCCAGCCACTTCAGGACTTCATAGGTATAATTTTCAGGTGGATAGTGGTTATGCTACTTTTCCAAAGTATGGGAATGTATTTTCCAGGTCTGATGGTAATGATGGGGCAGCGCACTCAAGCAATGTGAGCTCAAACCTTCGAAGGAACTCGAGTATAAAATCTGCAGATAAAGAATGCCACCAAAGCTTGCCACAAGATGGAATTGATAGGAATGTTGAGGTCCTGGATTCTGGACCGCGTGGAGTAACTGGGCAGCGGGTAGTACCATCATTCACTCATAATGCTAATCAACCTTCATATGAGAAACCACCGGAGACTATGGGAACTGCTAGTCCCATCGTGCCCGAGAACTCTTCTTTTAATGATCTTGCAGCAAACACAGTTGTTAAGGATAAGTTAGGTTAGTTGTGGATACTAAATCAATTCACCTTCTATGTGTTCTTTTCTGTCTCATATGCATGTTTAGAATAACTGGCATTACTTTTGATGTTGTTGCAGTTTATAAGTCTAAATTACTCAAGAAACAGGAATATATGCATAATGTCTTATAAGGACCTTCTTGCTTGCATGAATACTAACTTGTCTACGTGTTCCCAGTTTCTCACAATAATCATACCACCGCCAATACTTGAGAGGATTTTGGTGCAATTTTTTTTTTCTTTCAAAGACCTACTTTTTCCCTTGTTTGGTGTACTTTGTGGCACATGTTTTCTGAATAAAGTTTATCATCTCAGTTGCAGGACAACAATCAACTGTTCATCAAGTTGCTGGTGCACCTGGCCTATTTCCCAAGACAGCAAGGCCCGAACCAGCTGGTAAGGCATTCTTCAACGAACCTAAATTTTCTACATTAGTGCTAACAACTACCAATAAGTACTCGAAACCTTTTTATAATCAGAGTTTTAACACTATTATGTTGGTAATTAGTTTTCATATGGGAAATGTTATTGTTGTGGGTCTTGATCTACAAATACAATTACCAGCAAGAAAATAGAGTGTTTGTTTCTTCCATCATCATGGGGCAAGTGGTCCTCCAATCCCCAATCCTTATTGGCCTTATTTTGTTTGTTTCGTGAAAGACAAGCATCCTTTCAGCATTCTCGGTGTTGTTTAAGAACTTGACCAAAGGTCTTTCTGGTCATGTATCCTTCATTAGTTATGTACATCAACGAGGGTGCAAATAGATATTAGTATAGTATATTGGCAGCAAATGTTCATCTGAATCAGGAATTTGTTACCAACTTCAAATATTTATTTAAAAGACTCGTCTACAATTTCTGACATAAATGCATAGCTAATGGCATAGCTCTAAACAGCTTGCCTCCATTCATCTCATTTGTTGGATCTTAATGTCTGCAGGTACTTCTGGTCAATCTTTTGCTGCTATTCATGTCCAGCCTTTTAAGGATCTTCCAGGACCTGATTCTAGCGCTGGTAATTCCTACAGAAAACCATACCTGATTGTGTACATTTCGTGTTGTTCAGCTAATAACTTTATCTTTTACAGGTAAGCATATAACAGCTGCTGACGGATGTTTTCCCGCTGAGGCTTCTGATGTTTCTCCCTTTCCTTCTCTCAAAAAGGATGCAATGCAACCCTCTCCTTCCAAAAGGCAAACATCAACTCAACCATCTACCAATCCAAATTCAGCCAATGCCACCTCCTCTTTCACTTCCCGACCTCAGACATCACCATCTCATCCATTGGTACACCAGGATCCTCCATCTCTCCCACCCATTCCCCATATTGCTACTCTTGTCCGACCCCAAACCCAGCTTGCTCAAAGACAAACTCCAACTCGTCAAATGGCGCTTCGGGCTGTACATGCTCAGAGTATAAGGGTAAATACAAATAAACCATCTTCTGGCCCATATATAGAAAATAAAATTCGAGCCTCCCCTGCAATCACTCCCCTACTCCAGAGTTTGTCTGTTCCTGGTCGCCCATTGCCTATGCACCTTGCTCAAGCTCCCCAACGCTCATATCAGACCAATCCCACTCAACCACTTCTGTTGGGGGCTGCTGCTTTCCAGCTCTTAGCGAATCAAGTTCAAGCTTACCCGCCACCAGTGGGACCTTCATCATCTCTTCCTCCTCGATCCAACTATGTCCTCCCAGCTGCTCACGTAAATTTCAGAGGTACGTCTAGATATGTGTGTTTATAAACTTCAGCAGTTCTATATCATGAATACATGTCTATCATTCCCTCTGCATAGACTTTTGTTTAGACATAGATATATGCTCTAGTATCTAGATCATTATTACTTCTACGCGGCCTGTCTCTGGTTGTCTCAGAGTATGTTCTATTGGTCATGTTCTACTGAAGCTATCTAACGAGCAAGAAAATAATTTTCTCCGTTGTTAACCATGTTACTTACATCTTCGATAGCGTTCTTGTATAGTGCTAGCCTCTGGTAACTAGAAATGCAAATTGCATCAGGAAGATATTTTTTTTTCATAAGATTATCCAACTTAACATGATAATTTTGTACATGCTGATTTAAACAAGTTCACAACACAAGCAGTGATGATAAACACAGTTTTGTTTTCCTTGGCAGGTCTTGATCCAGCTCCTTTGCCAATGGGAACAAAGTGTTTGTTGTGCAAGTGTGATCTTAGATCCTTGCCAAAAGTGCCTACGCTCCAGCCGGACACTCCACCAGCTGTTGCTGTTCTACCATGTCACCACACCTTTCACGACCAGTGCTTACGGGATATCACTCCTAAAGATCAAGCTCAAAATCGACGGTGCGTTCTTTGCGCGACTGGTGAAAGTTGAGTACAACCATGCCTACCCATTAATACTTCTCAAATTACAAACACATTTTCTTTTGGTTTTTGAATCTTGGTATCGAAGAAATGCTGGTAAAACCAACTAATCCATAGATGTATGCACTATGTACAGATTCGATGTGAAGGTGAAAAATTCGGTCTATGTTGAATGACTGGTTAGTCCTTATGAAGTGTAAAGGGTGGGTGCAAGCTAACACACCCATATTCATCAATACCATGTCCCTTTTTTACAGTGGCTACATTAATTAGTCTTTGCATTGTTCTTTTCTATGTTGGTTGCTCCTACTTTTTACCTGATATTGAATCCTATGTACAATATAACATTGATTGACTTCATTTTTACCGAACAATGACAACTACAGTCGAGTTGAGTTACAGAAGCTCACCGAATACATAAATGCTGAGTTTCAGATTTACAAAGAATCCAAATTCTGCAGAAACAAGAAATGGTCATTTGCACCAGAGGATATGCCCAGTTGCAGCAGCTCCATTCTGTTTCACTGCCTTGAAAAACAAGCAAGCTTGGACTTTTTCAATTAGGCATGATTTTTATTTATTATAATAATACTAATAATTGATTATTAAGAAATTAGTAGAAGGGGCCCACAAAGGGGGAAAGAAGACAACTGGAGGCATAAAATCTCCCACCAGAAATGAAAATCTCAACCGTCTGTTCTCTCTTTTCCCATTTCAACAAAACAAAGAACCAAACTAAACCAACTATTTAATTATCAACTATACCATCAAAGCAAGGAGAGGGGAAGAAAAATCTTCAGACAAAAGTCAAACTCACCAATATCTTTTCTGAAACTTGTTTGGATTTTTGGTGATTTATTTTTATTTCAGCAATGGAACAAAGGAAGGAAGAAGTGTTGGAGATGAGTCATATGCTGGATGGGTTTGTTCCAGTCTCTTCGCCTCCGCTTCTTTGGAAGTCTAGGATTAAACCAGGTACTGTACTTAAGTTTCAGACATGTCCTTAATTTCAGATGTTCGGTTGTTCTTGGATTTGAAGAATTTTATATAGTATCGTGTTCTAAATTTATTTAGCTCTCCAACTCGGAAAGGGACCTTATTAGATTAATGGAGCTCCCTTTGTTTGATGTGGGATTTTTGCTTCTAAATCTGCCTTCAATAATTCTAGTTGCCCCAACATATTTACCCTTTCCTGAATTATATGTGTATATGAAAACCAATCTTACAATGCAAACTAAAAACCAATGTAAACAATCGGTATAAGTGATGTAAATACGAATGTGTAAAACTCATTATTTATTTGATATAAACACATAAGATTTAATCTCAGCCATTTAAAAGTTCATTCTAAAAGTCCATATTGGTTCCTAGTTTGCATTCTCAGATGAAGTTTTCACCTGAACCACACTCTCTCTACCCAATCTGCAGAGTGGTCTATGGATTTGGGTATCATATCTTCCATACCAATCCCATCTCCTTATATGATCATGACTTTGCTCCTAAGTTACATTCTGTAGTCGTGTTTAGGGACTTGAGTTGAATTGGTCTGTTTTCTTGACATTTTTATATGTTATACTATTTCCTATTTACAATAGGTAGTTGACTGTAAAATAAATCCAATTTCAATGCTTTTTTCTTTATCCTTTGCACATTCTTGATATTGGAGTTTTATTCAATCCCATGTTTATTCCTTTGTCTGGGCACTGCCTTGTTGTGTTCAATGCTTTGTTGCTTCATGAACTTTGTGTCTAAATTCTTCGAAACTAGAATGGTAACTTCTTTCCAATATAGTTGATGGAGCACAAAACAAGGAGGAAGAAACTCATCTTATTGATGAAAAAATGGAGGAACCAAGTCCTGAACTCTCTGAACGCCGCAAGGCTCTCTTTGAACCGTTGGAGCCCATAATGAATGTGAACGGGAAGCGAGCATCGGCAGAGTCTTTGCTTCCCCCTCCTGACTTTGAAACTGCAATCTATCCGCGAGGCTGGCTTGTTGGCAAGAAGCGGAAGCTAGTGAACGTGGATGTTGTTGAGAGCATGCGGAGGATTGCTGTCCAAGAAATGAACAGAAAGGTACACCTCAAAACATTGCAATTGTTTTTAACAAGGGAAAATGGCCATGTACTGTTACTTTTGCAAGAGCGCGTGTTGTGTACTTGGTTAATGACAAGCTGATGGTATAAATTTTAACTAAAATGTCTTAGCATAAGACACATTTTTCCTTTGAAGAGGTAATTGATAAGTGTGTGTATGGGAAGTTGATGTTTGGTTATTGGGGCATGCAGGACCGTGAGATCGATGGCCTAAACGAGCAATTGGAAGAGGACTCACGGTGCTTAGAGCATCTACAGATCCAACTGTTGCAAGAAAAGAGCAAGCGTTGTGAGGTTGAGAGAGACAATGCAATGCTGCAAGATCAAATATCCATGCTTATGGACATGTTGCAGCAAAATGAGGAAGAACAAGGCACAGATGGTCGACCTTAACTTCTTGTTGCTTAAATAATGTCAATGTATACGGATAACATGAATTCAATCTATGATTCTTTATGTTGGTCCGGAATCTATTTAAGGACAATTCAGAGGGTCCCAGTTCTAGGTTGCCCATACAAAAATTACTACATGTGCCCATATTACCAGGAGCGGTCAAAATTTGTACATGTGATTGCATCGTACTCTTATATGATGCGCAACACTAATTACTAATATGCAATGTAATAAAATATGTAGGGTTGCTCAAATATTACTCGTGACCCGCCCAAACCGTCAACCTGCCCCGTCCATGATACCGTGTTGGCCCAACCCGTGATTTATGACACGGATTCCTGGTCCATGAATTGAAAACCGTTAGCAAACAGACCGGCCCACAAAAATTGAATCTAAAACCAACCCGTACCACCCGCTTTAACCCAATATTATCCATTTATAATTTATGTCTCTTCCTCCCATTTATCACCTACTCCTAATTTTACGGAAAATGTGAGGTACCTCTCATGAGTATATGTCGTTTTTATTTAACTCTTCTTAACTAAAACGTGTTTTCTACGTCCTTAAGTTTGAAAAGTCGCACTTTACCCCTCTCGGTCAAATGTTTTTAAAAAATTTGTTAACTTTTTAGGAAATGATCAAATATTCTTGTATTTAAGAATATGTGATGTCTTATTATTATTGATGCAGCTAGTTATGGACAGGTGTGCTGTTTCCTTGGGTTTCTTAGTTTTTAATAATTCTTACATGCATATTATGGTGATCGGAGGAGCAAGAGCTTACCAGTAGAATTTGCACTAATTACCTTTGTTATATGTATAGAATCTTGATGCTTATATATTTTGCTTGTTTCTACCAACACGATGAATTAATGATGGACGTAATACATGATTTGACACTTCAAGTTCGTTATTATTTTTTATTGGAAGATTAATAGATGCTTGCAATTTTATTGATGTTATGCTACACTACAGTCTAGACCATGTAAGTTGAAGATCTAGTGCCTTAAATGATATTCTCTCCTGTTGTTGCTAAATTGATTTTAGATGGAAATGTGACAGCATTTGTTTGATTTTAGAGAATTGATCCAACTTCGTCGCATCAACCACCTCTAAGATCTTCTTCAACACATTTTCTTCATGTTTGTTTTGTTGCTTTTCACATATTATTTGCTTTGTCGAATAAAAAAAAATCCAGAAAAAAGATCCAAACCAGATGATGATTTAGAGGAAACTATATATAAATTGTTGATTGTAGATTTGTGTATATGTTTTGGTGAATCGATGAAATGTTGAGCATTGTAGAAAATTATGCATCTGTTCGTAGCTATTGAAGTCATGGTTACTGTTTTTGATGTTGAATCGGTGAGTGTATACTTAGACGAAACTGTATATAATTCGTTGATGGTAGATTTGTGTCTATGTTTTGGTGAATCTATGGAAGTGTTCTATTATTTTGTAAAAAAATTATGCATCTGTTAGTAGCAATCGAAGTCATGGATATTGTTTTTGATGTTGAACCGGTGAGTGTTTTGCATTGTCGTTGATGTTTTTCATGGAAGTTTGAATGTGCTTTTGAACATTTCACTGCTCTATATGCTTCCTGGAAGTAGAGCTGTGGGAGGCACTAATCGATCTCCTCCTCCGGCAACGTCAACAACTACAACAACAGCAGCAACAGCAACAACAACAACGTTGTTGAAACGCCGATCATGTCTTTGGTGAATGGGAGCTCAACTGATATTGATGAGGATCTCCACAGCCGTCAGCTTGCCGTGTATGGCCGTGAGACTATGTGCAAGCTCTTTGCCTCTAACATTCTCATACAGGGAATGCAAGGTCTCGGGGCTGAGATTGGTATGCTTTTGGATTTTTCTTAGTCATATTGTTTATCTTTAGCTTTGACAAATGCTTATATAATTAACTGTGAATCATATTTTCTAGATTGGATCCATTTTGATTTGTGTTTGATATTTTGTGCAAAATTATAGGTATTAAAGTGTATCTATAAGATGTTGACTAAGAAAAATCCTAAAGCAATGGTCATGTTTCTAATATTCTCCGCTAATCATTCTGAATGGTATTTAACACTGTTGTAATGTTTTTCCAGGAATAGTGTGATAGTGTCTGCATATAGTATTCAATACTCTTAGATTTTGTCTGCCTTAACGACTTCTGAATCGACGATTTCCCAGCCCGCCCTCATCGAATGGAGGACAAACTTGAACAAGAGGGACGGATTCAACACCCGGTTAATGTCGTAGAAGGAATTGACGAATGTAAATCTCATTTTCATACGAGTGACTTTATGCAAAGTTTACAAATGCTAAATTGGGAACTGAAGCATTTCCCCTTAGCACTGTGAGGCGTAAGTCTCAAGGCACAGTAAGGCGTAGGGTTGTTCACCGAGTCGGATCGGATATATCCGGCTCGGGTCGTACCCGACTCGGTTTGAGTCGGGTCCGAAAAGTCAGACCCGATACCCGACTCGGTTGGGTAGTGGGGCATCGGGTCTGATCCGACTCGGGTATCGGGTCGAGTCGGGTATACCCGGTAGACCCGATGGACCATATGTACTGTTCACTGATCTTCTACCTATGCCACTGCAGTGATAAACATTCGAAAATATAAAATGGATCTCAGCAGATTAAAGTTTTCGCCAATCCCTTTTGGGGAAATTGCAGAAAGATAACGCAGTATAAAACTAACATCACTGATCCAATTCAATTAATTAAAAAAAAGAACTTGAACATAGATTTCGAAAACTCGATCGATCCGAGAGCATCTCAGAAATTCTTTTCCCCGTGATTTTCTTCACTGACAATCATAGTGCAAGGATAACATTTGGAAGTAATCGTCATTCGTCACCGATGCTCATCAAAATCAATTTCACCACCAAAATCAGCAAGAAAATCAGAAGAAATCAGTTAAAACAAGCTCAAATCAGCCAAGAAAAAAAAGGTAAATTCACAGAACCATCTGAGGAATGAAAACAAAAACTGGGTCTGGCTGAAATCGGAGAAATAATTGAAAATCAGAAGCGGCGAAGAGAGATCGACGACGAAGCTCGAATTTGGAGGCTTTCTTCGAAGAGGATCGTGTTGGAATATATAGGGACTGTGGATTGAGTGAAGACGATGACCTAATTGAAACATATTAGACGGCGTCGTTTAGGTGCTTGGGTTGGGTGTCTCTCGTAAATGGACTTGTAGTGGTCCAGGCCCGTATTGAAATGAAACTATGGTTTTGTTTGTAGAGATCTAGGCCCAATCTTCAAAACCGGACCCAAGCCTTATATTTAACAGACCATGTCACGACTTTGGGAAATTCATACAATGAAGACGCTTGGAAATTCTCTCTCACTGCGGGCCTTTATCAAGGAGAAGCACCTCATAATCGGAAGCCTACATACACGTTAGAGTCAACTCTCAACTTAAAAGACTAGTTAAGTGGTTCTTGAGTTTAATGTGTATATGAACTTCATAACCGATCCCTAACAACTCTCTCTTCCCCCCAACTAACTTAGCCTCTCAAACACTCCCTCTCTCTCGGACTAACGGTGCGGTTCCAAGGACCAACCGAATCGGCCTCCCGCAATTCATCATGTAAGCACACTGACGGATTGACGACGACCAAACCGCTCTAACTAACAACTAAAACTCTCGATATTCTCAATATAGACTAGTCTAAACATTCATGGACCTCAAGAGAAGGTACCAAACTTTAGGATTGGTAGTTCAGCGGATTTAGTGATCGTCGTATTTTATTTCTTCGGATCAAGAATATCTCTTTTTTTCCATATTCAAATTTTTGTCTAATGGCAATGAGATGAGTTCATGTCGGATTTAGTGTTGTCGTCTACTGAAGAATTTGAACTTTTTTTGCCATCAAATGGCAATCAGCTTCTTTTTTTTAGCTTATGTTTATATTTCAACTGATATTCTGAGAATCCAGACACATTTTGGTTCTAAACTTCTCTTATAAAACCTATAAAATCTGAAATTCAGACATATGTCTGGTTCTAAACTTTTCTGACAAATACTAGCCATTTCATTTCATTTCATGGACCAATTGATTCCAAGGACGATACCTTAGACCCCAAGCAACTCGCAACACTTCACACAACGGTAACATTCCTTCACCTCCTTCTGGTGCTGTCCTCTGGTTCTTCAGTCTCTGCACATTAATAATCGAAGCTTTTCGCACGCTTCCACCTCCATGAAATCTCCCGACCCTCTCGGTGGCTAAAACGTCCCGATTCCTCAGCTGGGTCCGATTCGATCTCCGCTCAAAACCTCCACATTATGAAATATGCACACATTCCCTCCCTAAAAAACCCGAAAAAATGTCACCTATGCTCTCTAAGTCTTTGAATAGACCTAAACAAACTAAACTCAGTAGGTTTTTGAGAGCTTATTGATCTTTGAGACCTATTACACATACAACCCGGATACGGGTTGGCGTAAAAATTCTCCTCCACTCTCGGAGACTCCCCGATCGTTCTTGGATATGGCGCCCCGAGCCGGTCAGCGTGTAGTCTCTTCACCTCCGTGGAGAAATTGTCAAAAGACATGGATCCCGAGTCCAATTCATCGACCAGCTTCACGAAACTCAATCTGAAAATTAAAAAGACAAAACGTATGATCAAACGAAAACGAATTTCACAACAATTCATAGTTGTTATTTACGGTACTAGGAAGAACTAACCTGTCGGGATTGATGGTCTTCCTGAACCCTTCGAACCTCCGATGCCCCTGCACCGCCTTCGCCATGTTCCCATCGTACGTATACACGAAAACATCGCTCTCGAGCGCGACGATATGATCCAGGGCTGCGAGCCTGTTCTGGTACCGAACGAAAGGCGCCAGCTCCTCTTCCGTCGCCAGCGTGGAATGCGAGTACACGTTCGGGTACTCATCGTGGAACGCGGCCATGCTCTTGCTCCCATAGATCTGCCCGGCCACGATGTAGATGGTCGTCGTCGCGGGGTACCCTAGGGCCTTGAGGAACAATGCCGCCTCTCGGGGGGACATCGGGCACCCGCCCTGCGACCGCCTCTCCTCGCTGTTGATTTCTTTCTCCTTCCAGTGTCTTACATTGTACCTCATCTGTCGGAGCTCCTCGGCCTCGTCGGTCGTGAGGTTGTGGGAACATCCCGTGAATGCGAGCATGTCCTTCTCGTATCTGCGTCGTTGTTAATGACATCATTAAAAATGAATGGAAATATAAAATTACACTTCAAATGCAAGATAGTAATAAAAAAAATTAAAATAAATTTTATTATAAACCCGAATAAAACTAGTTCAATTCAGTCTAGTTATCGGTTCAATTTCAGTTCATATAAGTGGAATTGGTAGAAAATCGAAATGAACATGAAAACAAATAATATGCCAACAACATGATAAATTATTAAAAACCGGTTCAATCAAACCAAACCGAAATAAAATCGATTTTGGTTCATAAAAGTGGAATCAGTAAAAAATCAAACTCATGAATAAAAAAACCAATCGATTTAAACACGTAACTATTTTAGGCCGCCGATATTGAACCGAATACTAATGATATTGTTTCTAGTATAGGATGTCTTCAATTATTGCTGAAAAAAAAAAATAAAAAAAAAGAAAAGATATTGTTTCTAATTTTGATTTTCACAAAACCGAGTTGGTATGCTCGGTTCTTTCATACATGTGACCAATTTTGGGTAGCCAAAAATCGATAGTTTAAAGTAGAGTACTACAGACAACACTTTTTATGTAATTGTATCACTAATCTAAAATATACGTGCGAGATTGGTACTAATTTTGGTACCTTAAGTGCAAAGCAATGTATGGTTCACTGTTGTTCCTCAATCTTCTGACAAGGACCTTCCCTAGTTGTTCAATCTCTTTCGTGTACCTTAAAGCCTCGTAATTGGCCCGACACCTGAGCTTCTGGATGGACGATGCAAGGCCGTTGTTGGCGAGCCTCGAGTCGGTGTGAGTGAATTCGATCACCTTGTGTTGTTTCAACAATGGGAGCAACTCGTTTCTGTAGTAACTAGCCTGCACATTTAAATTATTATATCATTAAAGACACTGCTAAAAATGAACTGAAAGAGATAAAATATCCTTCAAATTTAAATTTTATAAGTTGGAATATAACATGTATTTTTTTAAGTTATAGGCAATTATGTCATTATGTAAAAATTGGAGGTCACAAGACTATTTTAAACTAAATTTATGTAGCATCTTACTTTAATAAGGAGAGTCAATATTGTATTTATTACAAGAATTAACTGTATTTATTACAAAAATTAATAGGGAATTTGTTTTTGTTTTATGGACAAATACCCTTCAAACTAAAGTAAAGTTTCCATTTAAAGATAATATATTTATCATCAAAGAATTACATGTAAACATATTTTTTACAATTTGCTTATAAGTTGAACAATAGGAAATTACACATTAAGTTGCAATTATCCATTTTATGATCTGAATAACATTGTAAAAAACACTAAGCGTTAGTCGGTTGGAGAGAGTCTTCTAATTGACTAGTCGGGATTATTAATCGAAAAATAAATGAATTATAAAAAAAAATAAAGGGACAAGTTGGAGATCTTTACAGCGCTGTCTCAATCACGTACCTTAGACCAGGAAATAGGAGCCTTCACAAGAGGAGTGATTGAAGCATATTTAGAAGGCAATGTCCTAACAATCTTGATATCAGGATCAAGAACCTCTCTAAAGTGCCTCCAATCAAAAATGTCCTCAAATTCGCTGAAAAAAAACCATTTAAAACACAACAAATATTAAAAACCAGTCATCACAATTCACAGACACACAATCCTTAACAAGATCGAGAAACTACCTAGGATCGGTCCAGAATGACTCGTGGTCGAGGTAAGGAAGAACCAAAGTAGCGTTCATAATCTTCGCGATCGCAACCATATCACAAATCTGAACAACCAAATTCAATCAACAATCCGAACACACAAACATGCTAAAATCAAAAGAAAATAAAAAAAGGAAATCGAAAACCGAACCTACCCCAGTTCTCATTTGATTCAATCCACCATTGGCGTGGGCTAGAATGTAACCATTAGTTTTCGAACCAGTTCCTGAAAAATATCAGACCAACAAGAGTCGTATCACAAACCTTAAACACTTAAAAACATAGTAATTGGTCGAAAAATGAGTTGAGTACAAACTTATTCGATTCTTAGGCCGATTGATGCATTGGTAGTAATTATCACCGTTCGGTTTCAACCAAATTTCTGGAGTCTGTGAAAGCCAAAATGAAATTAAATCAATAAAAGCCATATGAAACAAAAGGAAAGGAACATAACGGTCAACTAATCATTACAATTTACAAAAAGAAATGTCCGAAAATTATTATCATTTTCGTGTCAGATCCACCCATCCCATGATAAAAAAAACGGACCAGTTCAGTTCCTACCCACTACTCGTGACTCGGAACAATTAAAATAACATATCCTCAAGAAATTTAACCGTTAAAATCCCAACAAATCTATTTATAATTCTTTACAACATCATCAAGCATCGATGAAGACAGAACCCAAAAAACCCAGAAACTGGAATGCAGAAATTGAAATTAAGAGAAATTCTTCTTAAAAAACGTTTTTTCCCCAATAATCACAAAGACCCATTACAGGAATTGGTCCTGCAAATATGAAAAAATTGAAGATTGCTTTTTCATTCAATTTTCTCGGGAGCCAAGCAGAAAAAAAGTTTCAGTTTTCATTCACGTAGAAAACAAAACAAAAACCCAGAAATTGAAACCTGAAAATTGGAATCAAAAGAAATTTTTTTCAAAAAATGCTGTTTCTCAGAAATTACGAAGACCCATTACAGGAATTGGTCCTACCAATATGAAGAAAAAAATTGCTTTTTTATTCAATTTTCTCGGGAGCCAAACAGAAAAAAGTTTCAATCTTTATTCACGTAGAAAACAGAACAAAAACCCAGAAATTGAAACTTGAAAATCGGAATCAAAAGATTTTTTTTTTCAAAAAATGCTGTTTTTCAGTAATCATGACGACCCCTTACAGGAATTGGTCCTACCAATACGAAGAAAAAAAATCATTTCAATTTTCTCGGGAACCAAACAGAAAAAAGTTTGGATTTTTACGGAACTCACCGAGGTTTTCTCGAGGATCCGCTTGGGCATGTTCTCGGAAACGACGTTCTGGGCAATGCCCCAATCGTCCTTGTGCGGCTGCAAGATCAAGAGCCCGTTCAGATCGACGGCGGCGGCGCCGACGTCATCGATCACCACGTGCCCGCCGAGGAGCGAGACCTTGACGAACA
>JAYMTP010001997.1:0-21393 GCA_036897365.1 Geranium brycei
GAATCTTGGTACATGCTAGTAGTTTAGGATGTCTTCAATTATTGCCGATCAAAAAAAAAAAAAAAAAGAATTATGGTTAGGTTATAATTTTATTTGCAGATGAACCGGTCAAATTTGATCCGGATACAGTTTATATAATAAAAAACCGTTAGTGAACTAGATAAACCAAACCAGAATTTTACTTATCACATGTCGCGCCCAAAATCATCGTCATATTATGAAAGAGCTTTTTTCTTATTCTCACACGACTTTGTTTAACTCCACCCAAAATCTCCTACGTATCTTTCACTTTCATTCACCTACTAACTCTACCGCAACAAACTTTACCCAATTGGCTTCTTCCATGTTTACGTTTACTTTCTAATTTTTAAATCTTACCCTAGGACAAATTGGAATCGTATCGATTCACAACTAGGGTAAGGTAGAAATCAGTGTTTTATTTCATATTTGACTTTATGGAAGTGTCTTTGCACCGTCTTATTTACATTGTATAAATGCTCTCAAAATCGATTCAATTGTACCTGATTTTGGTTCAACTTTAGATTCTTCGGTTTGATTAACCGGACCTAGATATGACAATATACCCCGTCCTCAATGGGGATCCCTGAACCCGGACGAGGATAGGACGGGAATGGGGTGAGGTATCCCCACCCCTCTCCGCCCCGATATATTAAAAAAATATTTTTTAATTACAAATTATATTTTATTATACATATTTAATGAAAAATAATATCTTTAAATATATTTGTTATTAAAATAATAATATGTTTAAGTATATTTTTGATTAAAATAATAGTTTTGATACAAATTTCATTAAAAACTAAATATGTTTTAACATTATTTTGGGTTGGAAACGGGAAATGGGGAATTCTCGAAACCCGACAGGGAAACCTCGCCCTATTTCTAATGGTGACGGGGATGGGATTGCCAGATCCGCCCGAACCCATCCCATTGCCATCCCTCCAGACCATGGACATCCCATCATAAAATGAAAGGGAAAAGTTCACTTACCTCCCATATAATTTTCACGGTTTTCACTTAACTCCTCTGCAAAAAAAAAAATCGTTCTGTAGAGCGCTGGTAGTTTACTAACTTTTCACTTAAGTTTAGTTAAGTGCAGAAATGCCCCTTATATATAAGCATGGCCGGTGGTTCCAAAAACCCAAGCTCGCCGGCGACGGGGAGGAGTCCTCTGCCTTGGACCTCATCGACCACCATCAAACCCTCTTGCTAGCTCACCACCAACACCGCCAGTCTCTTGAGCTTGCGACGATCGCTTAGTGGGCTTCGGGATTTGAAGCGTCACAGAGAAGACCACACCATCGGCCAAAAAGGGAGATGCCAACGACGTTGACCGGCCAACCCGAGCCCTCCTTGACGCTCCAACTACGACCTCGATTCCGGGCAGTGAGTGCAGAGCGATTTCTCTGAGTGGCTGGGTCACAAGATTTTGGATTTCACCGAAAAACGCACAGATCTGGGCCTCCATGTGCCTCGCTGAGATCGGGGCTAATATATTGGTGTCTTCCATTGGAATTTTTGGATGTTGAAGAACACTTAGTTCAATAAATGGACCTGTGGAGTGTGGAGTGCGGAGTGCTTTTTTTTATTATTTGTTGACTTTTGGTTTGGGTGTGAAATAATCAGTTAGGAGTATTCAAAGGAATCAGCAAAATCGGACCGCCCGTAAAACCATCTGGCCTGTCAACCGCACATGACCCACCCGCGGGTAAATACGGATGCAAGATCTCACAACCCGCAACAAAATGGGCTGCTCACGGGTTTAGCAAGTGAAAACCGCTTTCAACCGGCCCGCCCGCAAATTAAACTCAAAGCCCATATAAAAGCCTATCTCAACTACCTTTGGCAAACTTTTGCCGAAAATTATAACGATTATATACCGTTATGTTATTGAAGAAAATGATTAATTGTTGAAGTTGAAGATTTCATCTGATTGCTTTCTGTTTTTTATTTGTAATTATTTGTTTTGATTTTCATAAGCCTAATATTTTTGCTAAATATTATGTATAAAATATTCTAGTATTGTATTTGAGGGAAAAATAACTTAAAATATTATAATTTGGACTAAATTTGAGCTTTTAAATTTGGCACGAATCTTGCAGTTGTGCGTGTCTGAACTCAAACCACCCGCAGACATGCGCGGGTGAACTCTTCGTCAACCCGCACCATTTCGGATGGTTGGCGGGTCTTCTCTTTCTTGGCCCGCACCCTTGTGGTTGGGTGAAAAAAATACTCATTTGATCGGTTGACCCGCCCATAAACACCCCTATAATCAACTATGGCCGCATGCTAAAATGATTTTTGGTTTACTTTCACATTCTTGCTTTCTCATATGTGTCTCTGTTATTCAATTATGAAACAAATATTAAAAACATTTATGATTTACTGTAACATTTAGTTAATAATTTTTAACGAATAATATGTTCTTATGTGGATTTGTGAACTGAAATGTTAATTAATATTTGTGAATCCTCAACACCACTATAATCAAAATTCCCAGAAAAAAAAAAGAGCTTGAGCTTAGCCGTCGAGCTCGCGCCGACCACTGGTGTTGCTCCCATGACGAAATCGATAAGCTTTAGGTTGAGGTTATTATCATCCTCTTTGCCGTCGACACACAGGGAGCAGAGTCACCGATGCGGGATGTTGTTGGTCCGCTGATTGGCCCTCTACAGAACCCCAATCGGAGAAGGAGAGAGGAGGGGAAATGGAAATAAAATTCAAAAATGGAGAGAGATGTAGAGAAAATTAATGGCACACTTTTGAAAATTTAATATTTAGTTGAGAGTATTTTGGACTTTTTGACCAAAAACTAACACCGTTAGACCAATGTGAAACGTTAGTATACTACGAGGACTTTACAAAACGACTTTTTTTTGTCGAGGAGTTTAAAAATCGTGTAAAGTACGAGGGAGATAAGTAAACTTTTCCCAAAATAAAATGAAATGAAAAGTCAAAATTTGACCAACAAGGCAGCAACTCTTGTCCGTGAAAATAATAGAAGCAGTCTAACAGAAAAAAAATTGATTTTCAAGCCATCCTCTCTCCGTCTCTCTTCTCTGAGTCGCCGATTCGCTATTGTGCGCAAGTTAGCGAGCCATGGAGCTCATGGCTCATTCGTCGTCGTTCCTGTCACCTTCGATCCCCGCAACGGCCCGCCCCTCTCTAACGTACGCCCTGGTGGTGCTTAACCAGCGCCTCCCTCGATTCACTCCTCTGCTATGGAGCCACGGTACTTGTTTTTTCTCTTCTCTTCTCGTTCGAGGCTCGTTAGGGTTTTTTGTTGTGTGTTTCTGGTTGACCTGAGAGGCTGTGCCTTTTCCTGTAGAGCAGCAAAGCTTCGTCTCTGTGCCGATGGAGGCGCCAATCGCTTGTTCGACGAAATGCCCCGATTGTTGCCGAGCGAAGATGCTTCAGATGTTCGCAAGAGGTTTTGTGTTTTTTTTGTTTCGATTTGATTTGTTTCTGTTTTTCGATGCTCGTTTTTGCTGTGGAGTGATTGCTAATTTGATGTTGTTGTTTATGGTGTTTATTGATTTTGGTATGGATTGTTTCATTGGATTTGATTTGAAATCAAACATTTGAAATATTGGATTTCAATTCTATATGGGAACTACTATTTCAAATGAGAATAATTTTAGTCGTGATTTTTGAAGTAGTTTGGGTTTGACTTGAATCGAAATCCAAATTATTGGTCATATTTGTCTGCGAGAGGTTTGTGGTTGTTTGTTTCGATTTGATTTGTTTCTGTCGTTGGATGCTCGTTTTTGCTGTGGATTGATTGCTGATTTGATGTTATTATTTATGATATTGATTTTGTTTATGGATCGCTTGATTGTTATTGATGAACTTGAATGTTACATTAACTCCATTTGCTTAAAACATTTACCTCGAGGTAGAGTTTGGATAATTGGATTTGATTTGAAATCTAACATTTGAGATATTGGATTTCAATTCTATACGGGGACTACTATTTCAAATGAGAATAATGTAATTTTCATTTTAGTCATGTTTATGAAGTAGCTTGGTTTGACTCAAATCAAAATCCAAATCATAGTCATACACATGAAATAAAGAATTTCAAATCCAAAACATGCTAAACAGTGTATGAAGTATTCAACATTTTATGCACATTTTTCTTTGTCTAAAACAAATTGATCGGTAGTTCTCAATTGTATAGTTAGTTATACTAAACAAAACCAATTACTTAAATTGTTTCAGGTACAAACCGGATGTAATTAAAGGCGACATGGATTCAATAAGAAAAGAAGTCGCAGATTTTTATGCTGAGCTTGTATGTCAGCATATTGTACTCTCTTTCCTTTTTTTCACAACCATATGATCCATTTGATGGTTTTATTTATTTATTTATTTATTAATGATTATGGCATGTCTTTAGCTGTCAGTCTTTGATCTAACCGGTGTTATGGTTTAATGTTAACTGCCCTAACAAATATAATGTGTTGCGTTATCGTATAAAAACTCACTAATTCAGGGTCTTTTGTGTATATAATGAAATTCTGCATTTTCTCTACTTCCTATCACCTAGATTTGTTCTCCTTTGGTTTAGGTGTGTATCGATTGTTCCTAAACAGTGCTGACTTTCAGGGTACGGAGATAGTTGATGCAGCTCATGATCAGGACACCACTGATCTTCATAAATGCGTGGCTTATATTTGTGAGTTTATGCCAAACTTGGACAAGTCTAATGTGAGTTGCATACCATCGGATAAAGCTTTTGTGGATCTTTAAATTTCATTATGGCATAATATGGAGTATATTAGTTTGCTTCATGGTTGGAATTCTGATTTGTTTTAGATTATATTAAATTTCATCGTAGCATAATATTTGTCTTGCATTCTCTGATTGGAATTCTGATTTATTTTTGGGAAAATTACATATAATTGCTCCAAACTATATATGTTTCACACATAATTTTTTATAAACTTGTTTTTTCTTGTAGTTATGCATTCTTGTTGCCGGAGCACTTGGAGGGCGATTCGACCATGAGGTTGGAAATTTGAATATTCTATATCGGTTCTCAGCCACACGCATAGTCCTTATATCCGATGACTCCCTCATCCATCTCCTTCCCAAGACTAAGCAACATGAGATCCATATTGATTCTTCGGTTGTGGGTCCACATTGTGGACTCATTCCTATGGGCTCCCCATCCGGGCGTACAACAACAACTGGACTACGCTGGAATCTGAGTAAGTTAATAGCAATCAATTCACAACTTTGTATTGTTGTGTGTTCTGTCATATAGCTGAAAACAACCTAGGAGAGGGACACATGCTTTAGGTGACTTTCAGACACTGCCCTATTTTTCCATTTGATGTCCTCTCCAATTATTGAAGGCTGAGAAGTTTCCCAGAATTGACTCATCTCCATTTCAGTGCTTTGAGAATGTTGCAGGCTATTGTGTGAGAATTCATACTGATTTATCTTATTGCCACTCTTGATTCACATGTTCGATTAGGAATCCACATGTGTGTTCAAGTCTCACATCGCATAAGTATGGGGTATAATGAGAGTTTATATACATATAGGACTCATGACCTGAATTATTAGTGTTTTGGGTCAGAGGTGAACTCTGATGTGTATATAGGATTTCCTTGACGTGCGCTCCTCTTTATGAAACCTTGTTCTCACCAACATCTGGTATCAAAAACTGGGTTTGCACAAATCTCATTGGGCCGGTAGGCTAGTGGATCGGGAGCTATGTGGGCTAGTGGATCCCATAGAGTCAAGTGGGCTAGTAAAATCTAAAACCATAAGCGGATCATACTAGGATTGCCAATATGCTAGTCTTTTGAGTCATAGGTGAGCTCCAACGTGTATATGAGTTTTCCTTATTGTGCGTTCCTTCTTAGTAAGACCCGGATTCTCCCCAACATGTTCATGCCAAATGGATATTGCTTTTTTTTTTCCATCCGCCATAACTGTAAATGGGAGATTAGAACCAGTGACCTCATCCGGGTATTGCTTTTGTTTGCTGCACTCATTTTCATTACATTGACGGTCACTTATCATTAACCACTGCACACCAGATCCTTCTTTAAAATCATGCTTTCATTAACTGGCCTGTACTGAAAAACACTGGTTGAACATAGCGAATACAATTATTTTCGAGCTAAACATAAACTTTGAGCACCATTTCCTAGTATCGTCCATAGTTGTTGCCTTCTTTTTTGTTTCATGATCTTGTGATTGGAATCTGATTCATGACAAGTTCTGTGTCTTCAATTCAACTCCAGCTGACACGGATATGAAGTTTGGTGGATTGGTTAGTACCTCGAACATCGTCGACGGGGAGAGAATAACAGTGCAGTCCGATTCAGATCTTCTGTGGACGATTTCCATTAAAAAGCAACATGAAACATAGGATGATACATTCAGAAAACAACACAGTGTTCATATGATTATTCTGGTAATTTTCTTATTCTTTTCGCGCCAGATTCTTTTGTAAGACTTCACTACTTGTTCGATTTGATTTTGCATTTGTAATTGTAAGAGGAGCCTAACTGATTAACGGTGTCGGATACAATACAAGTGTTCTTGTTTTAAAACTTTATTCGTTGAAGTTCTTGTATCTTTATTATTTAGGGTTATAATTCATTTATAGAATTATATTATTGGTGATTTTTGAGTAATTGGTTATATGATATATTTGGTATGAAAATTATGAATATAAAAATATATTATGTAATCTTATTGGAAACTCAAGTTTATGTTCAGATCTTAAACTCTTATTTTTTATCGTGTCAAAGTCTCTTGAGAAAGGGAATATTTTATAATAAATTTCAGTTTTGCTGAACAGTTTGTCATGATAAGTTCCACAATAAATATAAGACATTATTGTAATTTTTAACTTTGTTATATAATCTCGCGTGACATTCTTTTTTACAATAGTACTAGACCAGGCACTTGTTCCGCAGACTTTGATCGACTGACCGATCAGTTGATACTATTGTACTGACTATTATTAGCTAATCTTTATTCGATTCAAGACATATCGAACATCTTTAGCTAATCGGAATGAGATTAAAAATAAATGCAGAATTTGTTTTATAACCATTAAAAGTACAAGATACTAGGCCAAACATGGTGCCTAAATGTTAGGGTGCCCAAAAATGCGAAGCTGGAAAGAATTAAATTGATTCGGTTTAAGATTGACTCGATTAGAAACTTTATTGATTCAATTTCGGTTTATAAAATAAAAACCTATAAAAAATCAAATCAAAAATATCGTGTCGATAAAAAATAAGTCAAAATTGGCAAAAAATGTGAGAACTGTGTGAAAATCGGTTCAAAAAAAATTACACCAAAAATCGACAAGTCAGATAACAAGTCAAGACGGTTTAAAATGTGAGGATTTCATGAAACTTGGCTTGTATTAAATCGAACAGACCCTACCAAACTAAAAGACGGTTTAAAACGTGAGGATTTCATGAAACTTGACTTGTATTAAATCGAACAGACCCAACCAAACTAAAAATTGGCGTGTTCAAATTCAAACCAAACCGAATTATTACATCCGTTCGAATCCACTCAAAACCGAACGATGAACCAGCCTTCTTTTCCACACAATAGAAGTAAACTCGTCACGGAGCTGAACAGAAGAGGCGAAACCGTATAAAATAAAACCTGCCACTCTACGAACTCGCCGTTTTGGCGCGAAAATCCACACTGCGCAATTTTACTAGGGCTCGCAACAGCTCCTCTCTTCGCTCCGAATCGAAACCTCCGATTCTGAACCTCCCATCGCTCTCTCGAATCAATCAGGAGCTCTCGATTTAGGGCTTTTCGATGGAGGCGGTGGCTCCGGCCGATTCTCCGGCCATCAAGCCCATAAACAGGGGCGCGGTGCACCGGATCTGCGCCGGTCAGGTGATCTTCGACCTCTCCTCCGCCGTCAAGGAGCTCGTCGAGAACAGCCTGGACGCTGGCGCGACCTGCATCGAGATCGCTCTCAAAGAGTACGGCCAGGAATGGTTCCAGGTCATCGATAATGGCTATGGCATTTCGCCCAGCAATTTCAAGGTACGGATATGGTTACTGTTTCGTTGAGTTTCTTCGGATTAAGTTGTGTTTTTTGATGTGATTTGGTTTGGATTATGTGGTGTAGTGTTGAAGTGTGTGTGATTTGTTTTGGTTTAGCTGTGAACTGTGTTTTGTTTCTGTTTAATCCCAACCATGTCATTTATTTGCAAGTTAGTGTTTGTGAAATTGGAATAGTATGAAGTGTGAGGATTAAATAGGTACTAAATGACATTTGAGGGACTAAATTAAGACAAAATATAGTTTAAAGAAATGTTCTAAAAAAACGCTAGGCGCTAGTCGGGCGGAGAGGGCCTTATGGGGACTAATCGGAAAATAAGTCGGATTGAAGGATTAATCGAGACTTATAGAGGATTAATTGGGGACTGATCGGGGATTAATGGGACAAGTCGGGGATTTTTAGAATATTGGTTGAAAGATAAATTGGAACAAAGTGCATGGTTCATAGTGTAGAACTATTGTTATGTCCTAGTTACTAATTATTTCACTCATTTCTGTGTGTGTTTTGTATGCAACATTTAAAGGAAATTATGTACGGCATTGGGATTTGGAGCTATCAAATGTTTTTGTTAAAATATTCATATAACATATTTCATTCCATGCTCATGTTGTTTCAATTGTTGCAGGTTCTTGCACTTAAGCATCACACATCTAAGTTATCCGATTTTCTAGATCTTCAGTCTTTGACCACTTTTGGGTTTCGTGGGGAGGCGTTGAGTTCCCTTTGTGCTCTAGGGAATTTGACTGTTGAAACACGAACAAAAAACGAGACGGTAGCAACACAGTTGACTTTTGACCATTCGGGTTTGCTGACAGAAGAAAAGAAGATGGCACGAAATGTGGGTACCACCGTGGTTGTCAAGAAGTTGTTTTCCAATTTGCCAGTTCGAAGCAAGGAGTTTGGTCGGAACATTCGCAAAGAATATGGAAAGCTCGTGTCTTTATTAAACGTGAGCCACAATTTTCTATTTCACATCTTCAGTCGGTTTATATTTTGCATTTATCTGAACGCATCATTGCTATGATCAGAAACTTATTGTTTTCTTGTTTATGCTTTGTGGTTTATATCATGAATATAGTTGCTTTGGTGGTTTCTGATGTATTAATTCCACGATGGCCATTATTCAGCTTTTTTGCGTCGAATAGTAGTGCATTGTAGAGTTGTGGTGGTCGTATGTCTATCATCTTCACATCTATATGTATGATATTTTCAGGCATATGCCCTTATATCACAAGGGGTGCGATTAGTCTGCACCAACACAACCGGAAAGAATGTAAAGTCAGTTGTCCTTAAAACTCAAGGAAGTGGTTCCCTAAAGGATAACATTATAACGGTGTTTGGCATGAACACCTTCAACTGCTTAGAACCTATATCTGTATCTATATCGGACGGTTGCAAAGTGGATGGTTTTATTTCCAAGTCTGGGCAGGGTAGTGGACGCAATTTGGGAGATAGACAGTATTTTTTTGTTAATGGTCGACCAGTGGATATGCCCAAAATTGGGAAGCTTGTGAATGAGGTATATAGAGGTGCAAATTCCAAGCAGTTTCCGATTGCGATCATGAACTTCACCATTCCAACTAGAGCTTGCGATGTCAATATAACGCCTGATAAAAGAAAAGTGTTCTTTTCTGATGAAAGCTCCATATTAACTGGCTTGAAAGAGGGTTTACAAAATATATATTCTGCAAGTAACATAAGTTATTCTCTTAATACTTTAGAGGAGCCCACTTGGGGAGCAGATCACTCTGATTTATGTTCACCTCACGAGAAGCCTTATACATCAATGAAGCAATTGTCTCCAAATAGGAGCGAACACAAGGAACTTAACGATGAGGAAAACACCGTACAGAGACAGGTTCCTATCAGAACAGTTAAAAGCAATTATCAGAATTCAAAGGTTGTGGAAGAAGTAATTGATTGCGACAACGAAAAATCAACAGGGAAGGACTTCAGTCTTCGATTTCATACTGATAAGAAGTTCAATAGTTGTTCGAAGGGTGACAATGAACAATTGACTCCCCCGAGTAAAGTGAAAGCAAATCAACATACTTCATATCCTTCAAGAGTGGCTGGGAAAGAAATTGTTGGAAATAAAGACTCATTCAACCGTACTAGCACTTTTCAATCATCACTTGCCAAATTTGTAAGTGTAAACAAGAGAAAGCATGAAGATATTAATACAACATTATCTGAAGTGCCCGTCTTAAGGAATCAAGACAGATCCATAGCCGACTACCAGAGGATAGGTGCTTCTGCTGAAGTGAAGAGGAACCATGAAGAAATTATCACAGCATTATCTGAAGAGCCTGTCTTAAGGAATCAAGACAGATCCATAGCTGACTACCAGAAGATAGGTGATTCTGCTGAAGTGAGGAGGAACCATGAAGAAATTATCACAGCATTATCTGAAGAGCCTGTCTTCAGGAATCAAGTCAGATCCATAGCGGGCTACCAGAAGGTTGAGGATTCTGCTGAAGTAAAGAGAAATCGGCGATCTAAGTATTTTCGAGTAGACGAGGTTCTCGATGAAGAAAATGAAAAGGTATGTGTTTTATTTAGAAGGCTACAGTTAGATGTCATCACCTTTTTGTTTTCATATTTAGAATATTTTCTGTAATACTGCTGAACCTAAAGCCTAGAGAAACTGTGGAGTGGCTACATGTTAACAATGGGATTGTTATGATTTCTATTTCTAGCATCTGGAAAATGCTTCAACTTCTGCTTAATGCCAATAACAAATTGATAAGCATGCTGAAGAAAAAGGAAAAATATTTGGTTGATTAGTTGTGAACTTGGGATTGCTTAATTCTTTCTACTGAGCTTCTACATAACACCGATGAACTTGAATTCATGTCAAATATTATAATTGTGCTATCTTATCTAGCTATGAGTGCTCATAGGTTTGAATTATATGCAATTGCTAAATATCCTTTCTTGAGATTTCTTGATGGGTGGATATTATTTGCCTGTAATACTCACTGGTCCATATTTTGATTATTTTCTTTAGCCAAGTTCAATTGTTTCATCTTCAGGAGTTGGAAAGTGAAGAAGAGTGTATATCTCTTAAAGATATGTCCGGAGATCTTCTCATTGATACCGCTCCACCAGAATCTTCCACTTCACCATCGCACGATCCAAAGCCTTCTCCTGGTCAAGATATCTGTTCCACCTCACAATTTAGTTTTCAAGACATAAAGACAAGGAGGCAGATGTTGTCAAAATTGCGATCACAATCCAGCAGTTATACAATGGATACAAAAAGGTTTAGATTATTATGGTTTCCCTCCTGGTTGGATAATTTTATTTTTCTCTTTTATGACTAAATGTAATTGTTCTCTTAGGTGCTATGCTGCTGCAACGGTAGACCTCAATCACTCTGGAAATGAGGAGCGAAAAGCAAGAGCTCTAGCTGCTGCAACTACTGAGCTGGAAAGGCTTTTCAGAAAGGCAGACTTTGGTAGAATGAAGGTTTGTGTATGATTATTTCATTTTCACCCTGATAGTCAGCCATAACTTGAATGAATTTGGCTGAAATTGATCTGGGTGGTTTTTTCTCTCAGCTGTATATAATTTAGGGAAAATGACAAAAACATGTTGTATGCTATCCCACTTTTGCAAGTGGATGTTGTGTACTTTGTTAATGGCAAAAAGGTGCTTTGACCTTTGATTTTTTGTGCAAATGTGAGTAGTACAAGAATGACGAAATTTCCCATGAAATTAAGAATTAAGTTTTTTATAAAACAATTTTACTACAAAGCTAAATTACAAAATTTGAATATACAAATTTTAGTTTAAAGATATTTTCAGAAAAACTTTTAAAATATTTATTTTCAAAAAATAGTTCTTAATGTTAGGACAATTTTGTCATTTACACACATTTTGCACAAAAAGTCAAAGTTCGGAGCACATTTTTGCCATTACCAAAGTACACAGGATCCTCTTGCAAAAGTTTGATAGTATATAGCATATTTTTGCCATTTTCCCTTCAATTTAAGCTTCTGAAATTTACATACTTCAAATTTACACCGTCTGGTTATGTACTTCTGTCATGTATGTGTAACTGTAAATGATGTAATGAACACGCTTGGTCTTTTTCTTTCTTTTACTATTATTCTTTCTTAGGCCGAGAGTCTTCCCCTTGTCACTTATACTTATAACAACCTTATGTTGAAGTAACTATTCTATGGAAGTGACGGTACCTACAAATTCCGTTGTCTATGGGTTGTTGGTCTTGGTTTTTATGTACTTTGGGGACAATTTTGATTAGAAGTAACTATCTTTTTTAGTCTTGTGCAGGTAATTGGACAGTTCAATCGTGGATTTATCATAGGGAAGTTGGACAAAGATTTGTTTATTGTGGATCAGGTAATTTCTGAACTTTTTTGTTTCTCAATATCTACATCACATGAACGCTATTGTATGTGACGGCTCTTCCAAATACTTCCTCATTCATATATATTTGCGGCGTTCCATGCATTTTCCACAAGAATTCCTGATTAAGTTCTCTATTTTCAGCATGCTGCCGATGAGAAATACAATTTTGAGCGCCTGTCTCAGTCAACAGTCTTGAATCAACAGCCTTTGCTTCGGTGAGGAAATTAAACCTTTTTCTTCGTCACTTCTAACCTTCTTTGGACTGTCACTAATCTCTTGTGTTCCAAAATGACATGTTTAGCCCGTTGCTGTTGGAGTTATCCCCTGAAGAAGAAGTAGTCGCTTCTATGCACATGGACATTCTCAGGTGTGATCATTTTCTAAATTTGCTCCTTTGTTTGTAAGATATTTTCAAGCTGTTCTGTAAAAACTGCTACACTTTGATTTCTTAAAAGATTATGAAATCTCATATGCAGCATTAGCATCAATATTGATGAGCTATAGTTGCTTCATAAAGTTCAGCACGTACTGGTTTACTTTTGTATTCAAGTAAACCAAGAATCCAAAAAAAAAATAGTCGCCATCAGGTATTAGTTAGTGGTAGCAAGTTGTCGAAAGAAGACTTTGCTTAAGATTAAGATATGACTTCATTGAAGGATGATCCTATTTTGGCTTTTGAAGTAATAAGTTGTTCTCTTATGACCATTCCGATGTAATTGCGCATAAGTTTCTGATCATTATGATATCGTGTGCTTGGTTCCTGAAATTAATTGTTTTTTTTTCTTCAAACTGCTGACACACCGTATTACGTTCTCCAATTGTCAGGAAAAACGGATTTACACTGGAAGAGGATTTGTATGCTCCGCCGGGAAAACATTTTAAACTAAAAACTGTTCCTTTCAGCAAAAATATAACCTTTGGAGTTGAAGGTAACGCATATTTTTGATTCTCCATGACTTTCTTCTATCGTGATTTTATTTCCAAGTTAATACTTAATCGTGCACAACGACACAATTGAAATTCATAGATTAATTTAAGTATCTTAACCCTTACAGCTTCATGGTGTAGACTATTTATTGTTATTTGAACATTATTCTTCCTTATGGAATGGTGTTTGTCTGAAAATTTTACTGTCTACCTTTTCTGGCAGATGTGAAGGACCTCTTATCGACTCTTTCTGATAATCAGGGCGACTGCTCGATAATGAGCTGTTACAAGATGGACAGTACCGACTCTCTCTGCCCGCCCAGAGTTCGTGCCATGCTTGCTTCACGTGCTTGCAGATCGTCTGTCATGATCGGAGACTCTCTGAACAGAAACGAGATGCATAGGGTAACATAACAATCCCACTTGACTACATTTCTTGCTAAGACTATGTCCTATTGTTCAGCGTTGTAAAAAACGCCAGGCGTTAATCGGTCGGAAAGGGCCTTCTGGGGACTAATCTCTGATTAGTCATCGACTAATCCTGTGTAATTCCCGATCAATCCTTTAATTTGATTAATTCCCAATTAGTTCCTTGAAGGTCTTCTCCGACCAACTGGCGCCTAGCGTTTTTTTACAACAATATCATTTTTCTGAAATAAAAATACGCTCTTGATCACCGGCGCAGATACTGCAACGCTTATCGGGGCTGCGATCCCCGTGGAACTGCCCGCATGGGAGGCCAACAATGCGCCATTTGGTTGACTTGTCGTCGCTGCGCAAAACCAGAATGCCAGATCCAGATGAGTAAATTAACCATTGCTACAAGAACTCATGAAGGCCATGGATTTTGAGTGCAACAAAGCTTAAGTTATTTTTGTATCTGAACTCTCCCCCAAGTACAGATCACTGTATGTATATATGTCAACAATGTTGTTATGTAATGTAATGCATCAAATTTGGTTTAACTTTGACTTTTTTGTTGTTGCAAAAACTGAGGAATGGTTGACTTATTCTTTCACTATTGTCATGTCATGTACCATACTACCAAAAAACATTATATCTTTATTTGTACCCTATATAAGATTCTCATAATTATCCTTTTAATTAAGTTATGTTATATGATGTGTAGCGCTAATTAGAAATTAGGGCAAATTGTAAAAAGTTGCCATCAGCTTTTTCAATTTTGTAAAATGCGGATATGAACTTAACATTTTTTTTCTGGTGCAAATTGTGTACATTTATTCAAATGTGATTTTTTTTTTTTTTGAAAACAATTTTTTAAATTTAAATTAAAAAAATGATTTTTTACAACTCGAGTTCGTCAATTTTTTATTCTCTCGCACGCCATTGATGTCCTTTCGTGAAATTTCAAATCTTGACGAGTTCAAAGTAAAGAGAAAAAATGACGAGCTGGAGTTGACAAATATTATATATTTTTCAAAAAAAATATAATTGAAAGGCATTTTCATTATTTTTTTTACAAATATACACATTTTGTAAAAAGAAATTAAGTTCAAGTCTACTTTTTTGCAAAATTGAAAATTCACAACCACTTCATAATTTACCATCAAGAAAAATATCGAAGTAAATTGTTAGAAACGATGGGTATTTATGTAATTTAAGCCCGTTGTTATTCTTCGCCGCGCTTCGACTAGTAAACGACCCTCCAAAAAAAAAATTAAAATAATAAATCGATGGTATAAAATGGTTTAGAGAAGAGTTACAGTCGCAGCTCTCTCTCGATCTCTTCGAAGAAGACAAGTAGAAGAAGAAATCAGCTTCCTCCTTCGTCTCTGTAAGTTTCAGTTTCTCTTCGATTTCTAGGGTTTTGTGATCGAAACCACTGATCCTAAAGCTGCGGAGTCTTTTTTAGCTTCAATTCTCTCGCACTCCTTAGGTTTCTAGGGTTTTCGAATTGTATGTTGTATCGTTTTCGTTTTTTTGAGATTCGTCGCCATTGATTCTGTTGCAGGTTTCTTGATCCAGCTTGCTCAGCTCGTCGCCTCTATTTGCCCTAAAATATGGTACTCTCTCATCGTCGTGGCTTCACATTCTTTGAAATTTTGATCTCGCCTCGAGCTGATGTTACTTATTTGAGTTCAAAATTGGTACAAGTTTTGTGGTTTCTTCATTTGAGTTCAATTTTTGTTGTTGCAGCTGCCTCTTTCATTGCTCAAGACTGCACAGGGGCATCCCATGGTGAGTCCTTTTTCCCCCTGTTTTGCTTGTGGCGTGTGGCAGCCATTGATTTGAAAGACTGTTGTGGTTTGTGGAAATTGATGACTCTGGTGTGTTGTAACAGCTGGTGGAGCTGAAGAATGGCGAGACGTATAACGGGCATTTGGTTAACTGTGATACTTGGATGAACATTCATCTCCGTGAAGTCATCTGTACCTCTAAGGTATCGTTTATGATTCCACAAACCTTCTTTGTTTGCGATTATGTTTTTTTATTCTGATAGGAATGCGGGGTTTGTTTATGTTCTGAGTGAATTGTGTTTGGATGTTGTTGGTGTAGGACGGAGACCAGTTTTGGCGGATGCCTGAATGCTACATCCGTGGGAATACAATTAAGTACCTCCGTGTTCCTGATGAAGTATGTTCACAACATTCGTTCTGTCACTATATTGCTCTTAGGTTAACTTGTTTTTTAAAGCTTTGGTTCTCATTGTTCTTCTTTCATTAATTAGTGTTGTTTGGTTGTTTTCTCTACTCAAAATTTTAGTATCAACATAAGGGTGTGTTCGTGTTGTTTTGGGGTTAGTGTGAATGCATCGGTTGTTGAATCTCACTCCGTGTGAAAATGTTACCAATGAGGTAAATATGTTTGCTTTTCTTGTGCTGTTTTTTGAGTTATAGTGTGCTGCATGAAATAAACTAAATGGAATGTATGATACAATACAATTTAGCATACATTTGAAGTGCATCAAGATGGTCTATATTTATGTAGAATTTGAGATACAATTGTTCTTATGCAGTTAGAGGATGAAGTTCTTCTTGGGACTATTTTTTTCCTGAGCTTGCTTGCTTTGTTATTTGTGTTTGTTCCAAAATTTCTATGTGATGGTAATTAACTGTTACTTTGTGTTGCAGGTGATAGATAAAGTTCAGGAAGAAGCCAAGAGCAGATCAGGTACTTTTCACTCTTTTGTCGAAAGTGGCTAACTATATGTTCTGATATTTCCCTGATTTCTAAAACACAGACTCTAGCGGCAAGAGCAACATTTGAATAAACATATCTTCTACTTTTCTTCCCCGAGAAACATCATTTTACATTTTGAAAATAAACAAACACCGAGCAACACCATTGTATGTGTTTAATATCTGGTTCTCAACTTGTCCAAAACAACACAATTTTTTATATCAGCGTGATTTTTTAACCAATCTGCCTTCCTATTGCTATCAAATTTTGGGTTTTAGTTTGTTAATCTACTTTCCTGTAGGTGCCAATTATTAATACTTGGACAGTTGGACATAAGTTGCCTTCCAGCTTCACATCTGTGAAAAAGTTGAATATCTATTGAAATTTTGTGTCAACTTACTTATTTCAGATAGGAGACCCCCGGGAGTTTTAGGGCGGGGAAGAGGGAGAGGTAGGGAGGATGGTCCTGGTGGCAGGCCAGCAAAAGGTGGAATCGGGCGTGGCCTAGACGAGGGAGGTAGGGGCCCTGGTGGTGGCCGTGGCAGAGGTGGGCCAGGTGGAAGAACTGGAGGCAGAGGTAAGATTTTTCGCCCTCTCTTCTCCAAAAGGAAAAATAAACAATTGTTTTTACCTGCAAATTTCGGTAGTTTTGGTGTTCTTTTATCTGCAAATGATAAAGGCTCCAAAATAGTCCCAAGTTTATGTATTTTGTCTAATTAAGTCCTGAACTTGGATCATGTTTCATTTTAGACTCAAGTTTATTCGCTATGTTCCAATTCAGTCCTTAAAGTGATGTGTTTCTGTTTCAGTTTAGTACTAGAGTGTAGCCCGATTAAGTTTCAATATTTAGTCCCGAGCTTGGACAAATTGCACCATTTTCCTCTAATATAGTATGCCCTATTTCAGGTGGAGGTCGTGGGCGAGGTTGATACAAGGCTACAGCTTTGCTACAAAAGTTCGTCCTGGAGCGGTTTTTTATAAGAGGGGCAGGTTTGCTACTTTTAAAGGCATGGTACCCAATATTTATATGGTGAAGTTCGGGTTGGTTTCACTGTGTAGAATGTTTTTACTTGCTCCTTAGACCTTGGCCCATTTGGTGTTGGTGTTTGTAGAAACAAGATGATTGATTTTGACTATTGTTGGCCCATGAATATGTTACTTTCTTGTCTATTGCAATCTTGTTCATGCACTTATTTCTCATTAATTTTAAGTGTCATTTATTTTAGTCTATGACTTCGAACAAAAGATGGATTCACGGTCTTGTCAATAACTATGAATAAGAGCAGCGTAGTACCCAAACATAAATGTAGTGCAGTTGTCAATGACTGAATAAGAGCAGCGTAGTACCCAAATATAAATGTAGTGCAGTGTTTCATTAAAAAAAATAAGTTAAATCTCACAGTTAAGTTGACACTTTTTACAGTTATTTTGAAGGTCAGTGAAGTTTTATTTTGTATCAAGTTAGACGAAAAAGTCAGATTTTAGATAGATTTTAGTGTGAAATAATAAAAATGCCCTTGTATTTAAAAATTTAAAAATTATTTTACAAACTTTTTTCAAAATATAATTTTGTATAAAATAAATAATAAAATATTTAATATTTTTTTGATGCTAAAATCAATTTTTTATTATTTATTTTATAAAAAATATATTTTGAAAAAAAGTTTGCAAAATATTTTTAAAATTTTTAAATACAAGGACATTTTTATCATTTCAAACTAAAAATTAACTGAAATTTAACATTTTTGTCTAACTTGATACAAAATGAAACTTTACTAACCTTAAACTCAGTTTCTTAGCAAAATATGTCAATTTAACTGGATCTATCTGAGATTAACCCAAAAAAAACGATGAATATGTGTTTGTGTACGTAGACAATTTTATAATTGTACATTTGTACTTCTAGGCAATTAGTCCCGATGCAAATAATACACAGATTTAATTAATTACTGAAAGACGCAAGCAGACCCAGAAATACAAAACTCACTATCAGCTTCAAATTTGAGTTGCAATACAGCTCTTTACACTATCTGAATCACACATTCATGGAACAGGCGTGATATGCTTATCATTGAAAATGTCAATTACGACGAGGGTAAGTTGTCCATCCGATTGGCAAGATCAACAGTGGGTTACCTGGTAACCATACAATGATTCAGTACCACATATTTGAAAACAAACTGATTTCAAGCAATGAAATGCAGGACATAAATGGAACATGTTTGTGAGAAACCTCATAGATTATTCAAACACCTAAGTTCATTCGTAACTGAGAAAAGTGTCTGACATCATCCTGCTACAACAAGGTCAATAACCTAATGCAAGTGACCTATGTGTAGACTATTGATATGATGTCAATCAGTGCTCTTAACATCCCCGATTTGTCTGATTAATCCGACTAATCCCCGACCTAGTCTCCAGAAAGCCCTCTCCAACCTACTAGAGTCTAGCGTTTTTTAGAACATCAATGTCAACAATGCACATATCAAGTTACGAAATCCATTATTTTGTATGTTCCAACCCAAATGGATTTACAGACCAAATCGAAAATGGATCTCCATATCATTAGATTTAAAGGAACCCTTGGGACAGAAAACAGAAATGTACAAAGTATTTCATTCACTCTTGGCCTCTTCGGAGAGTGATTAGGCAATTGACAAGTAGTAGTAGTATTAGTAGCGTATGAACAAGTGTGACGTTTGGTTAGAGCACAAACCTAGTCAAGGAAACGAGGACAGAACGGGCATGGGAGCCGTGGAAGAGGGTTGTCTGTGGAGTTCTTTAACTAAGGCAGCAAGAGACTCGGGATTGAGACCGAGGTCACATAGTGCTATCAGAATAGATAGTGTGTGGCGATCCAGACCTGTTTCTAAAAGGTTCGACATGTGAAAGGCCAGGTCCAGCGATTCTCTTGCAGTCCTTGCAGCATCTGGATCCATATCAACACAATGCAGCAACAATCTGCCCATAGTTCTAAAATGAATCAACAATTTGCAAACCAGCATGTAAATTCTAGAACTTGGACATGCTGTATATTTGGAAAAATGGCAAAAGGGTGTTGTATACTATGACACTTGCAATTGCAAGTGTTGTGTACTTCGATTTTTTGTGCAAAACGTGTATATTTGTACAAAAATAAAGAAATTTCCCCTGAAATTAAGAATTAAGATCTTTATAAAATAATTTTTAACTTAAAATTATTTGACTAAAAAAGTAAATCACAAAATTTGATTTTACGAATTTTAGTCAAGATAATTTCAGAATTTTTTTAAATAAATAATTCTTAATTTTAAGTGTAATGTACTAATGTGTGATAATATACAACACAGTTTTGCCATTTTCCATGAAGAAACAGCATACATGATGACAGATTGATTACTTGTTTCAATTCAAAATAAACATAGTTCAATTGGAGGTTACAAGATTCATATAAATTCCAGACAATATGGATTCTATAGCTATGGCGTGCAGAGAAACAATATTTCAGTAAACACAAGTTCGTAAAAAAAAACATTTTTCTCCAGTAATTGTGAAGGAAAGCATCAAGAAACCGAAGCTTTTAGAACCAGACCGATCCAATCTAATGCATGAAAAAGCAACAAATGCAATTACTCAAAATCCAATAGACAAACACAGTTGTTGCCGATCTGAAGAACAACACAGAGAGATCGATCTTCGATTTCCAGCTGAATTAATATATGTATTTTCTTAATATTTCACAAATTTAACAAATGCAATTACTCAAAATCCAATAATCAAACACAGTTGTTGCCGATTTGAAGAACAACACACACACACAGAGATCGATCTTCGATTTCCAGCTGAATCAGGATATGTACTTTCTTAATAACTCACAAAACCACAAATTGATGCTACGAACGATCCAAATACAAGAAAACCAGAATCAAATTGAAATTAAGCGACGAATCCATCGAAAACCCTCAGTCACCTCATCGCACAATCAATAATCGGAAACGAAGATTGAGGAGCGAACCTGAAATGCTCAACGAATCAAGACAGATAGCACAAACAATGCGTCTTCAACCTCTCTCGCTCTTCTCTGGTCTGCTTCGTCTTCGTTCTGGTTCTGTGACTGATAGTGAAAAATTAAGGTCTGAGAGTATTAATCTGAACCGCTAGATCTTAGATGGACGGTCCACGTTTCGCGCCCTCCTCGCTCCGGCTTTACCGAGTCCCGTTCGGTTATATTTGGCTTCTACTGATTTATTTATTGGATTGATCTCATAATTAAAAATTCCTCACTTGATTAATCTCCTATAATTTAATTTTATATATTTTTTATTCGGATGACAATATTTTCCGTCCCCGACAGGGATCCCAGAGTCCGAATAAAAACGAGGCTGGGAATCCCCGAATTCATATGGGAACGGGGTGAAGTATCCCCGTTCCGCCCCAATATACTAAAAAAAGAATTAATTAAAAATTATATTTTAAAATGCATATTTATTAAAAAAATAATATCTTTTATTAAAATAAAATTTTATAATATATGTTTAATGAAAATAATAATATTTAATATAAATTTTATTTTAAAAAAATACTATATTTTAACATATTTTGGGTTGAAAATGGAAAAGGGAAATCCTCAAACCCGACGCAAAATTCGCGTCCCTGTTAAAAACGGGAAATCTCCGATCCTTTTCTAACGGGGACGGGAATTGTCAAATCTGCTCTAAACCAGCCCCGTTGTCATCCCTATTTTTTATTTGTTTTCTTATAACTCAAAATCTTAGTTGATACGAAAGACTACTACAGGTAGGGTAAAGTACATCTAGTCACACCCAAGTTTAGTCAATAGACACCTATCTACACCCAATTTTAAAAGTGGACATCTAGCCCCC
>JAYMTP010001998.1:0-21386 GCA_036897365.1 Geranium brycei
AATGAACGGGTGGGTGGTTAATTGAGTCGGGTGGGTAGAAACCCGACCCGTGTGCACCCCTACCATTTATAATTCTAAATGAGACCAAATCAGTAATTTCAAATATAAGTAACCACCGTTCACGAGCCCGGTTAACCGAACAAATCTTCTACTTATTTCATTTCATTTCCAACTCCAAATTCTCATTTTCCGGTGAAAATTCTAAATTTTCTCATCAACCAAACAGACTGGTTCGTCCTTCCAGTTTCGAAATCACCTGTTGATTTATGGTTTCATCGTCGATATCACAATGATTTTCTCGAGAATCGGTCGCTCTCTTTCCCGCTCGTCTCGCTCCTCGCTCGGAAAAGTATGACCTGACGATTCGTGCTTGTATATTTTTTTTGAAATTTGAAATTGGATATTAACTCTCTGTTCGTTTGTTTGTTTGATTGAGTTCTGTAGAATCGCGTTTTTGGTAACTACGAAGCGAGGAGAGAATCGATTCTGCCTTCGTCGTCTTCATTGAGCAAAGCTTACACTTCGCGCGTCAATGGCGGTTTAGGGCTTGGTAGGGATTATTTGGCTTCTGTTGGAGCTGGAAAGAAGACTGTTCCAAGCATCCGTTTCTCGGACTCCAACTATGTCTTCTCAAACCCTAGGGTTCGGCGTTTCTTCTGCAGCGAAGCCCCCAAGAAGAAAAGGAGTTAATGGAGCTGTTTCTTTTTCTTAATCTGAATATGTTTTGTTGTTCATTTGTTTATTAAGTTTGCATAAATTGTTGAATGCAGATTATGAAAAGTACTACCCAACTGGGAAAAAAGGAAGCACCAAAGCAAATGGACAGAAATCAGAGTCCAAAGGTAGCTTTTGATGTTTATATTTGTCCCATTAAACTTCAATTGGAACTGGAGTGTATATTGTATATTGTTCGAGGATCTGATATAACACGAGATCACATTCCCACATAGCTTGTTTTGATCAAAACTATTTGAACAAAGTAAATTTGCTGTTGCTAGCTGATATCGTACTGGATTTAGGTGTTGGTTTTGCATTTATTCAATACATGTTGAAAACATGTTTTCATCATGGTAAAAGTGTGCATTGCTTGAATTGTACACTTATGTTAACTGCGCGATGATTTTGTTCATTTACTTGTTAGCTTTCTAAATTCAATGCTGAGATCTCTTTTGGAATATTATTTGATTAGATTTTGTAATTTCTCAGAGGGATCGGGTACTGGTGGTGATCATGGGGGCTCCTCAGAAAATCCCACGAAGCAGTTTCAACAAAATTGGATCTCTCCTTTATTCCTCATTGCTTTTTCTTTTGCTTCACTCTTGTTAGCTCCACGTGATCAGAAGAAGCAGGTCAGTGTCTTTATCATCTCTTTCCAGTTGAGTTAGTGCTTACTAATATGCAGATATAGGTTATTCAATGGATTGATCTCATCATATGCGTTTTATATTATATTAAGTTTTTATTTTTCTGAGTAACATTTGGGATGTTGATGCCATCAAACATCCTTTGTGTCAGCTGAACCTGTTGGTAGTTGATATAACTAGACATGAATTTTAATGATTTGGGGCTTGTGCTTTTGATCAAAAAGTTCTGAGCCTAGAATTTGTATTTTCAATATTGGTGCAGAGTTTTGTTGCTCCAGCAGTACACAGTAGTTGAACAATAAGAGCAAGTCATTTTGTAATAACCTTACATGCTTGTCTATATTCTTGAGCGCAATGATATGCACTTGGGAATACCAAGAGTAGGCAATATCCCTCCTTTTTCTGTATTGGGCATATTGATTTTTATCCTCGTAGAGTTACGGACTTACAGTTCTAGCTGATAAAAAAACGGACTTACAGTTCTAAATTGTATGTCCATCGCCAAGAGAATCAGCATGTTCATTTTTTTTATTTCTCCACTTTATTCTTGGTGGTCATCTAAATACAGGCCACTTCAGAATCATGCACATATCATAGATTGGATGGATTTATGTCCATTATATATCTTCTGAATACTAAATAGCATGTTTGCTCCTGATTCTTCCCAAGACTGCCCTGTATATATAATTGTATTCATGTATGCATATAACTGGAAACTCATACATGTTCTCTTCAGATTAGTTTCCAAGAATTCAAGAATAAGCTACTTGAACCTGGTATGGTGGATCATATCGTCATTTCCAACAAGTCAGTTGCAAAAGTGTATGTGAAGGAGTCTTCACAGACTACAAATCAGAATAGTAGGGATGCTGAGATTTCCCAAGGTCCTATCAATGGTACTCCAGAAAGGGGAAATAATAGCCGCTGTAAATACTATATCAATATTGGAAGTGTTGAATCTTTTGAGGATAAGCTGGAGGAAGCCCAAGAAGCATTAGGAATTGATCCTCATAACTACATTCCTGTAATGCACACATCTGAAATGAATTGGTTACAAGAGCTTCTACGACTTGTACCAACAGCCTTGCTTATAGGATCCCTTTGGTATATGGGACGAAGAGTGCAAAGTGGACTTGGTGTTGGAGGCCCCGGTGGTAAAGGTGGAGGTGGGATATTCAGTATAGGAAAAGCAAATGTAACAAAAATGGATAAAAACTCAAAAAATAAGGTTAGATACTACTCAATTTATTTTCTTATGATTATCACGTTTGCCTTTTTTCTTCCTAATAATGGAACATGTAAAGATTCAGTAGAACTGTAGAAGTTGATCAATATGATAATCTCTTCTGATGTGTTGTTTATGATTCAGGTGTTTTTCAAGGATGTAGCTGGGTGTGATGAGGCCAAGCAAGAAATCATGGAGTTTGTTCACTTTCTGAAGAACCCCAAGAAATATGAAGAGTTGGGAGCAAAAATTCCAAAAGGTGCACTTCTTGTGGGTCCTCCAGGCACAGGGAAGACACTTCTGGCAAAAGCGACAGCAGGAGAATCTGGTGTCCCATTCTTGTCTATCTCGGGGTCAGATTTTATGGAGATGTTTGTTGGAGTTGGTCCATCCAGGGTGAGAAGCTTATTTCAAGAGGCAAGACAATGTGCCCCTAGCATAGTATTTATTGATGAGATAGATGCAATTGGGCGAGCCCGGGGGCGGGGAGGCTTTTCTGGTGGCAATAGTGAACGCGAAAGTACTCTCAATCAGTTGCTTGTGGAGATGGATGGATTTGGAACTACTGCTGGAGTTGTTGTACTTGCTGGCACAAATAGGCCTGATATATTAGACAAAGCCCTGTTAAGGCCTGGTCGGTTTGATCGTCAAATTGCAATTGATAAACCTGACATTAAAGGTCGTAATCAGATTTTCCAGATTTATCTCACTAAAATAAAGCTCGATAAGGAGCCATCCTATTACTCCCAGAGACTTGCCGCCCTCACTCCTGGATTTGCTGGAGCTGACATTGCAAATGTCTGCAACGAAGCAGCTTTGATTGCTGCAAGAAAAGAGAGTGCTTTGGTCACTATGGAACATTTTGAGGCTGCTATAGACAGAGTCATTGGTGGTCTGGAGAAAAAAAACAAGGTATCTCGTTTACTGCATATTTATTATTTGTCCTTGCAAACTTATTGATGGCATTTCCTATATTATCCTTGAATTTGCTTCTGTTACCATAAATTTCTTGGAGGCTGTTGAATATTTCTGCATTATACACTTAAGTATGAGCTTAAATGAGTTTAGCTTGTTGCTGCAAAAGCCTGAAGAGCAAAACAAGTGTTCATGTATCGTCAAAGCAAATCACCTTTAATGAAGCAAATACAGGTGGAAGATGGTTTATAGTCTATGAGTTTCTGATGGCTTTATATCATATCCAGGATGGGTCGGAGCAGTAACGAGCATTTGAATATGTAGTTAGAAATTTTTTCTGCTTTCTTTCCAATAAAAATGTACCTTCTTTTGTGCAGGTGATAAGCAAACTGGAAAGGAGGACTGTCGCATATCACGAATCCGGCCACGCTGTTGCTGGTTGGTTTCTGGAACATACCGAACCATTGCTTAAAGTAACAATTGTTCCTCGTGGCACTGCAGCACTTGGATTTGCTCAATATGTTCCTAGTGAGAACCTCTTGATGACCAAAGAGCAGCTCTTTGATATGACATGCATGACCCTTGGCGGTCGAGCTGCCGAGCAGGTAAATGACTGATTTTATTCTTCTATGTCCAGTTTCAACTTCATATTTCAAAAACTGTCCTAGAAATGCCTCTCTTTTTTTTTTGTTTCTCGGCTGTTTTGTGAAAGCCTCAAAATTGTTCTGAACTAACATTCACGTGCACAAAGGCACGGGTGCTCTGAAAGTTATTTGTTTTAGGGAAAAGTACAAATAACTATCCTCAATTATACATGTTTTCCACATAGCTACACCTAACTAAGATTTGAGTCATTCAGCTACACTCAAGTTTCATAAATTCCCATATATTAAGTTTTTGGATGGAAAACGTTAATTTTGAAAGTGAAAAGACGAAAATGCCCTTGGACAAAAATCTAATTTTCAGACCTAAAAAAATCTAAAAATGAATTTAATATAAAATTAGAGTTTTAGATTTGAAAATGAGGTTTTTAGATTTTTAGGTCTGGAAATTAGATTTTTAGTCAAAGGGCATTTTAGTCTGTTCACTTTAACACATGACATTTTCCATCCAAAAACTTAACATATGAGAATTTATGAAACTTGGGTGTAGCTTAATGACCCAAATCTTAGTTGGGCGTAGTTAAGTAGAAATGACATATAGTTGGGGATAGTTATATGTACTTCTCCCTTTGTTCTATAATGCAATAAAGAGCATGTTAAAACATTTATTCTATAATGCTAAGAAACGAACAAGTAGAGAGACTTATTTCTTCACTAAATAAGCTATTGGATCGCGGCACTGATTTTTTGTTTCTGAAACCAGGTTTTAATAGGAAAGATCTCAACCGGGGCACAGAATGATTTGGAGAAAGTAACTAAAATGACCTACGCCCAAGTCGCGGTCTATGGATTCAGCGACAAGGTTGGCCTCCTATCTTTCCCTCAGAACGACGAGTTCGAAATGACCAAACCCTACAGCAGCAAGACAGCCGCAATCATAGACAACGAGGTTAGAGAATGGGTGGGTGAGGCGTATGCACGCACAGTCCAGTTGATAGAGGAGCACAAAGAACACGTCGCGCAGATCGCAGAGCTGTTGCTTGAAAAGGAGGTATTGCATCAAGATGATTTGGTTCGAGTACTAGGAGAACGCCCATTCAAGTCTAGCGAGCCCACGAATTATGATCGCTTCAAGGAAGGATTCATAGATAATGACGCCAAAAAGGAGGGTAAAGAGCCTACGAGGAGCACAACAGAGAACGATGACAAATCCGCTCCCTTGGAACCACAGGTTGTGCCCGTTTAGTAGCTGAATATATAATGTTGCGGTCACAGGTGCATATAGTTATATACAGCTATTAACATCTTTCGCTCTTATAGGGTGAAAAAAAGACTCCTTAATTCTAATTTCTTTCGTTTCTCCCGAGTTTGAACTCAGCAAAATCTGAAGAGCAGCGGAATAAATCTTCCAACGAAATTGTGGGTTCTTTGTACTGTAAATATTTTCCTCCTCAAGTCTATATACTTCTTTGTAGTTTGTGATGCATTATAGTGTCATTGCCCGGGATTGTCCAAGATTTTCAGGTTACTTCCCGGAATTGTACAAGATTTTCAGGTTACTGCCCAGGATTGTCTAAGATTTACTCATTTACATGTTACTTCCCGGGATTGCCAAGATTTTCAGGTAAAGTGTTCAAACCCTTATTGAAATAGTAAATTCTGTACACTTTACCATTTTGTGTTGCTATTTGTGTGGTAAATTAGAAATAGTAAATTTTGTGCTCTTTAGTCTTTACAATTTTGTGTTGCTATTGCCTATTTGTGTGATAAATTTGAAATAATAAATTTTGCACTATTTACCATTTTGTGTTGCTATTTGCGTGTGATAAATTTGGCATGGTAAATTTTGTACTCTTTACCTTTTTATGTTGCTACTTGTGTGTGGTAAATCTGAAATAGTAAATTTTGTACTATTTTTCGCGTTGCGTTGCTATTTGTGTCCGTGTGATAAATTGATGCTGAATCACTGATGTTGCGGACAGTGTCGTTTGGACGGTGTTGAATAATGAAAATGATGTCGTTTTCAGATTCATAGCATCGACGACGACGACGATTATGAGTTACTTTTTGCCTTGTCATGTTTCCGAATGGAGCAGATCAACAGCGACCACAAGGTCTAGCGTTGCATTGGGGTCACATTACAGGTCTTGTGATTGCCACTTTGACATCCAAGTAAGTGGCTAACATTAACAACATTGCTGAAAGTGTCACCTTCTCTGTTCTTGGTAAGTTTTAGCAAATAAATGCACTCTGTTGCTTCTCAGCCTCAGATTATTTTGTGTGGCATTCAATTTTTGAGTCTTTAATTTGTCTTTAGAATACCCGTTTTCGGACCATAGATTCAAATATTATCCATAAGTTCAAGTGTGATCATTATGAGTCGTAGTCCCACGTCAGGTAAATATGGATGAGGATGTTAAACTCCGACCCACCTAAAAATTTACGCTAAATGGTGCTGATGAAAAAAATTACGCTGATAGAGGCTGTTAGAGTCCAACCCTTTTAAAAACTCGACTTATTAGGTGGAGTTTCAGACTTGTTATTCAGTAGAATCTACTTTATGTGGGATTTTTACTTGGCCTGTGAGCACTTTCGACCCATAATAAGATGACTTAGAGTTAGAGGCAGTGTTCTAAAAAAAGCTAGGTGTTAATCGAGCGGATAGAACTTCTGAGGACTAATAAAAAATTAATCATACTAATTCGAGATTAATATGAAATTAACCCGAGTAGTCACACATTTTTAGAACACTGCTTAGAGGCTAAGTGGAGATTGATTAAGCTCTAATATTATGTTAAATTCCCACCTCACAAAAAAAATTCAAGTTAATAGGTGAAAACATATACCTATTATCAATCTGACCTTTAAATTTATATTATTTTCTATGCTAGTTTGCTGGCAAAAAACTATGTCATGGTATTAGATTTACGAACTAACATACCACTCTAATTAGTGTTCTAAAAATTTCTGATTTGTCTGATTATCCTCTGAATAATGTTCTGTAATTCTCGATTAATCATTCAATCTGATTTATTTTTCGATTAATCTCCAAAAGGCACTATCGCATGACTGGTGTCTAGCGTTTTTTAGAGCATTGGTCAAAATACATTTGACGAGTTTTTTTTTAATATACTTTTGCTTAAACAGAAACTTGGGCTGATTTTTTAATCTCTCAAGTGGATATTGCTTGTATGGATGATATGGTCACACTGTTAAGGATATGATCAAGTAGTCACCAATATGGAACACATAATCTGATAGGACACATTGTGTGGTGGGGCTAATTTACAAAACAAATATGTGAAAAATTAAGCTCTTTTGTTGGGGAATGATAAGAATGTACTACTATCCATGGAAAAATCAAAGTGGACTAAGCAGTGTTGCTTTTGTTTGTTGAGCATCAAAAGCTTCTCATGAATCCAAAATTGGGTTTGATAATAGCCACATTGTTGGAAAGCAACAAGATAATAGAAGATTCCTCCAATAGGAGCTCCAATAATTCATCACCATCAATCATTCCATTAATTCATTGAATTATTCACTTGGGTAAGTGAATTTATTATTTGGGTACTTGAATTTATTAGATAAAAGACAGTATAGACTGACTATTCATGAATTGACTCCAATTGGTAAGAATTAGATCATGCATTAAGATTAATATTATTCATGTTATGATAGAATTTAAATAATAATTGAAGTATTATTTTTTTTTTGTCCAATTATTTGTCCGGAATGTTTTCTTTCTTCAAATTTGGTATCCAAAAATTCATTTTATTCGTTTATGCGTGATATTCGAAGATCCTCCTATTATTGGCACCAATCAACCTTCTAAAATTAAATAATTTTTCAGAAAATAACAAATCAACTCGATGAAAATAATGAAAACTCCAAAATGAAAATAAATAAAAATTTGTTACCCCTCAATCAACACAAGTTCTTCACTTGATCACTAACAAAAATCGCATAAATCTACTGAGCACCATTGCTGTAGCTTTCTTGATCAGCCAAACCAACCTCACCAACTATAGCAGTAGCTAATAAGAGACTCCATGAAAACACAAAAAATAATGTTTTCAATTATATATAAAATAAACTATAAATTGAGTCACAGTCATGGCCAATGGCCAACCCCAGGTGGTTGAAATAATTGAGGAGAAAGAGTTAGAAATGGTCCTATCATAAGACCCAACCAGCCCACCTCTGCTAATATGTATCTATCTTCCCCATATTTATTCATATAATTTCTTCCTAAAATACATATTTTAATTACTAAAATATGACAAATAAGTTCTGTCATGATCTACACTTCGTTGGTCGCTTTCGCTCCATGATCATGGCGGCACAAATTACAATTATATACTCGTATTTGTATATATTATTTGAAATAAAATATTAGTCGTTACGGTAATATCTATCATAAGTTATAACAACTTCATTTTTATAATTCACGCATTTTATGGTGAGTAGTTTTCGCCGTTGATTTATATCTCTTTTTTATAAAATGACATGAATGTGATGTAAACAGATAGTTATGTTTCTCCTATTGTAAATTAGTAAATTACCCACATAACATTTATAAATTAAAAAAGCTATAACAACCCTAACTTTTGGATACAAACTAGTATGGTCATGAGACAAGTATTCTAGTATTATTAGATGCAAGCAATAAGCCACCCAAATAATTAAAGCAATTCTAAATTGGAAGCTAGCTAAAAGTTATGTAGAGTTCTAACAAGGCACACCTTATTTATATAACATTAATTGGAAGAAATATATGAAAACTAATAAAAAATTTAAAATATATAGCTAATTTGATATGGGTTATCTTCTCCTCAATTATAGAGGCCATATTTTATAAAGAATCAAAGATATTTAAAATAATTACATATGTATGGTTGCATGTACATATATGATTCTGTGTGGTACACATAAGTTGCATAATAAGTATGAACTGCAAAATGGGTCATCTTGTAATTATTTGAAACCTCAATTATTGGACCCATAATTAGTATATTTGCAATTATATGGGTTAATGTTCATGCGTGAAACTTATGTGTGCACATTTGATTTAAGTTCATATACTAAAGCAGGTCAATGACAAAACAAAGAATCATTTTCAAAAGAGAGACGAGTGGGTTTGAACTCTAGATTGTTTAGGTGTACAAATATAATATGTTTATAATCAACATAGCAAAGAGTTGTCAATCCTTTTCATGATACCAAATGTTATTTTCTCATAGTCAAGTAATTGAGACAATAAACATATATAGTAAATGAAACAGTAGGTAGTGTTTGCAATTAATTTATTATACAATGAAATTATATGTGACTTGCCTTTTATACTTTATTTAAATTTTAAAGTGTGATAAAGTTGTGAAAGTAGAGAGTGTGTTTCTTTTGATTATAAGTGTGACAGTCTATTTTATATAAATGATATCAATGGAGATGCACGACATATTTTAATTCAACTAGATGTTTTCATGTTTGACGAGATTATCTATCTTTTTAGGAGTTTTGTAGGTCTAGTTGGCTCACACAATCTCTCATCGTTCCAGCGTAGGTATTTCTCTCATCGTCCCAACAGTAGTACCTCAATTTTAATTAATATCAGAGTTTCTCGTCGTCCCAACATCGACACATTTCACTTACTATTTTAATTTTACGATGAATCTCTTTACTGAATAATATTATGTTAAATAGCAAAATTAGACGAAAATAATATTGAACACATAGTTAAGATGATAAAAGTATATAAGTTGCAAAAAAGAGTTTTAAGATCTTTATAAATCTACCCAAATATGAAGAAAATATCTAGATTTTTAGTGTAGTTTAGGACAATGGAGGATTGGAGATATGTGAAGCTGGCATTGCTTAAGATGTCTAAATAAGAGACCAATTCATGTTTGAAGTGTACCATAAAGGACAGGGGAAAATGAGGAGTCACATGAGCTTGTCCTAAAAGTTAATGCAAAACCTACTTAGATGGTCAGATCCAGATGTATCTCATCTCTTCATTTTCTCCAGAAAAATCCAGATGTTAGGCTCTCAGAGCTATGGATCTGTGGCTCCAAATAATAGAACCCAAAATATTTTTTTCCCCAACTCAATCAGCATCACCAAATATACCTTCCTTGCCACCTATGAAATATAATAATTATATAAAAAACCATTAGCAAAATGTCAAAATTTAGTACTTGGTTGAGATGAATTATATTAATTTAGAGGGTTATTTAAGTGAAAATTATATGTTAATATGTAAATTAAAATTTTATTTCAGCTGTTAAAATTATAAAATAAATTATTGAAAATAAAAAACATAATTAATAATAAATTAAATTAAAGTTTAACAAAAATTATATATTTTTCTCGTGAGTTTAATCTTAGACATATATTTTATTAATAATAATTGAATAATTCTCGCTTATTTTATTTGTTGAGAGAGTTTTACTTTTTTAATAATATTTTATTACTTTTATTATGTTATTTTTAAACTCATCTTACTCAGATATTGTATTAAGTTTCAAATTCTTGTCAGAAGGGAACAGTGTCAATCACTAAACTATGTTTAATTTAGTGTAGGAAGAGTTTTACAAATACATATAATTATGATAAAAATTTGCAGGTGAACCCATATATGAATATAAAATAAATTGATTTTATCATCATATTAAATATGAATTGAATTGAAAACTCGACAAAATCAGATAAAAGAAACGAGAGTTACCAAGAAATAGCATAATCCAATTTGAGTAATTGCAATTTGCAGGGAAAACCTTTACAGTTGTCTCCATTGGTGTTCCACTTTCCACGTGATCAATTACTTAATAAGGTAATAAAGAAATATTTTCTATAATCCCAAAATTTAAAATAAAAATACTTATGTTTGTTACAAAACAAAATATTATCATCAGGGGTGGGCATGTTTTCAGACCGAAATCGAATAGATCAGAACTGACTTGACTCAAACTCTTCAATTCTCAATATATAAAACCAAATCTTAAGTCATTATGTGAAAAATGGTTTGTTATTAAAAAAATGTGAAAAATGATTTGTTTTCTAGTCTGATTATTGTTATCAATTTTGATACTAACTAGTTGGCACGAATTTGAGTTTGAATTTTAGAAAAAACATTAAATCTATAATTAAAAAAATATTAACGAATATCGTATATTAAAATTCATTGAAATATAAATTTTGCAAACAAAATAACAATAAAAAGATGAATAATATATGTTGGTGAACAAGAGGTGGACACATGACAACGCAAACCGGTCTGATTCTTATAGACTTACAACGGTTATGAATTTTAAAAACCAGAATCAAAACAAAATTAAATTGTCGTCTCAAATTCAGCAAACTATGGTTTCGATTTTTTTTCGATCTCGGGTCCAATTTAATTCTCGATTGAAGATTAGTTCCGGGTCTAAATAGCCCTCCCCTAATTATTATCACTCCTATTTATTGAAAATTTAAAAATAATAAAATCCGGAAATTTCTGGAGTCCAACAAGTACAACTGGAATCAATTTACCGCCATTTCCCGTTACCTTCGTCTTGTCCTCTCAACTACTTTTAAAATCTTTTTATTTAATTCTAATTTTTAATTTAAACGTGGTTAATTATTTTTAGTATTTCCGTAATTAAATTTATTATTATTATTTTTGATTGAAATGCCAGCGACGCAACGGAACTGCGCCTATAAAAGGCCATCTCTGCCTCTTCTCTCCCTCCCTCTCTCTTTCTCTCTGGATCTTCCTCCATAGCTTCGAGCTTCTCCAAAACTTTCTCGTTCGTTTCTTGAGATTCGTTCGTGTTTTTGGTTCTGGTACGTTAATTGCTCTAGTTTCTGAGGTTTTGTTGATTGGTGTTTCGAAGAATGAAATGTGGTTGTGTTCTTGGGTTGTTTTTGTTGTGCATGTAAGGTGTTTGTGAAAATGCCTCAGTGAGATTGTGAGTTATAACAATGCTTTGTTGATGAGATGTGCCCAACTGGGTTCTGTTTTTGTGGTCTTTAAGATACTAAATGTGTGTCAAGATTGTGTTCTTTTGAGATTGTGGGAACTTTGGAATTAAAAATATGCAGACCCTTTTCAATTGAAATTCTAAAGCATGTATTTTATGTCAATTCATGGGTTTTGTGCTTCTTCTTTTTTTGCTTCATTGGATTGTTGGGACCTTCTTTGATAGTTGAACTGAACTTTATGGGATTTTTGTAAGCAATTGGGTCTGAAAAAAATTGTGACATGCTTTTTGGAGCTGATCATGACTCAGCTGTTGCGCTTTGCCTGATGATTGGCTCTAAAGTGTCAGCATATTGACCCCTTTTGTTCTTGTGGTGCTGATCTGAGTCAAGAAGGACCTATTTTATTTTTCCAACCACAATTTAGTTTAGTGAGAACCAAAATGAACGTGTATATAAGCTTGTCTGGGTTTTGAGCTACCATTGAGCTTGTCATTGAGTCATTGACACCTTTTGTTTAGGTATTGCATATCTGTGATCACAATGGAATACGAGAACTGCTACTTGCAGGCTCAGGGCCAAAAGTACGACTGCCTTTTGTTTGGTAAGTCATAACTCATAAGAAATTTGGTTGCAAAATCTGATAAGAAGAGGAATCAATTATTTATTTTGACTCCATTTGTTTCGATTTGCAGATTTAGACGATACCCTTTACCCTCTTAGCGCTGGTTTGGCAACATCATGTCGCAAGAACATTGAAGGTGAGAGAGTCTAATCTATGCAATGCATGTGTCCCGATCTTTCTCGTTTATCGCGTATCTCCTTTGAGTTTATAATGAAACCATATTTGGTTGATGGTCTCTTCTAGATTACATGGTTGAGAAGCTTGGCATAGACAAGAGCAAAATCAATGACTACTGTAACTTGCTGTACAAGCATTATGGGACAACAATGGCTGGTCTTAGGGTATGTGCTTTTCTTTAGGCTTGCTTCTTAGGGCCTTAAACATGAGTACATAAAAATATAATGATGTATTTTTTTTCCATTTTTGCAGGCCATTGGCTATGACTTTGACTATGATGAGTACCACAGGTACTAATCTGATCTCTTCACACATTCTTGAATCAAATCATAAAAGAATTTGTGACCATCTTATAGAAAAGGTGATTGATTGCTCTTTCTCTTGTATGAATTGCAGTTTTGTTCATGGGAGGCTGCCTTATGAGAACTTGAAGCCAGACCCAGTTTTAAGGAACCTATTGCTCAACGTGCCTATTCGGAAAGTTGTAAGTACCACGTTGACAAATATAAGAACACGAGCTGTTAAAACCCGACTCACCTAGAAAATCAGATTGATAGATAGATATCAGACTTGCTATTTTAATTCACATATTTCTTTGGGAAAATTGTAAAAAAAGGGTGCCCTATATTATATGACCCTTTTGCAAAAGTGTTATAATAGGGCACGTTTTTGCAATTTTTCCTGTTTCTTATATTGGTTTTGTTGACACTGAATAAAGATCGAGAGACCGGCTTAACAATGTATTTGGGCCTTAATTTTAGGTGGGTCGAGTTGCAACATGATATCAAAGTTTGTTCCAGCTTGAACTGACATTGTTGCCTCTAACTTCCTTGTGAAACAGATCTTCACCAATGCAGACAAGGTCCATGCAGCCAAATGCCTCAAAAAGCTTGGATTGGAGGGCTGTTTTGAAGGGGTCATCTGCTTTGAGACTCTCAATCCTGTCCACAAGAGCACCATCTCTGATGATGAAGATGATGTTGACTTTGTGGGCTCAGCTCCCACAAAGACCTCAACTGTCAACAACAACAACAACAACACTGAGATTTTTGACATCATTGGCCATTTTTCTCAGCCTAACCCAAGTACCTCTGCAATACCAAAGACACCTATTGTCTGCAAACCATCAGAAGATGCCATAGAGAAGGCTCTCAAGATTGCCAACATTGTTCCTCAGAGAACAGTGAGTTCATTGCTTTCTCAAAAAGTTCATAACCATATGATATCTGAAGTATTGTGAAGAAAATGCTCAGATTTATGTTTGTTGTGTGTTTTTCAGATGTTCTTTGAAGATAGTGTCAGAAACATTCAAGCTGGAAAAAGAGTAGGCCTTCACACAGTTCTGGTAAGCAAAATTGGATTGTTATATCTTTTAACTTATGCAGAAGACTAACTCAATTAAAAACATGTGTCAATGCTAGTCGGACGGAGAGGGTCTTTTAGGAACTAATTGAGAATTAATCAAAAAATAATCAGATTGAAGAATTAATCAAATTTTAATCGGACAAATCAAAAATTTCAAATTGGTAGAAAGTTGACTATTTAAAAGTTGCTTCTGTTACTGTAATGCATGACCACCACTAGTTTTTTTTCATGTGACCCACATACTATGATGGCTTGCACATGCCCTATGTTCTAAAAAAACTCTGATTAGTCTTTTATTGGTCTAACATTAATTTTTAATTAGTTTTGAATTAATATTTAATTAGTCTCTGGTTAATTTTATTAATTCTCATTTAGTCATCGAATGTCATATTCGCTCAATTAACACTTATTATTTTTTGCTCGAAATTGGATTGTTACATCTAACTTGTAACTAAAAGAGACTGTAATAATAAGCATGTTAAATCAACTGGACCTTGATATGTGTTATTGACCAAACTATGTGACATTTTATGTAGGTGGGCACTTCTCAAAGAGTGAAAGGTGCAGATTATACATTAGAAAGCATCCACAACATAAGAGAAGCAATACCAGAGCTCTGGGAGACTGAGCTAAAATCAGATGTGGCCTACCCCACCAAGCTTGCTGTGGAGACATCTGTGACAGCTTGAAAAAAACTTCATGTGTAACAAAAGAGAAATCATGTCATTGTCCAGCTGATGATGTAAATGTTTTGTTGTGATTATATTAATAATAATAAAGTTATTATATCATTGTCATTTTATGTGCATTATTGAGAAAATTAAGATTGTCTCTTCCCCTTTTTTTGGCTTCATGTGTCATCAGCTTAGTTGGCAATGTTGATCACCTCCCCTTCCTTCTTGGGTGCTTTAGTTGTCAGTGGAGTCATTATCACTAATCAAATTCTTAATAATGTTGATTAGCTTGGAAGACCGTGTTAATCACGAGATTTAATTTAATATTGTTCAATTAGGTGTGATTAGCTCAAAAAACATTCGCATCATTCAATGATTTGTTTTGAGGATTTGGTGCCAATAATGAAATGGGAAATTGACCCTTTTGTTTCTATTATAAAAAAATTAATTAGAGTAATAGAGTTATCATTATTTATCAAATTATTGATTAAGAGATTAGACTTTAGAGAACCTAGAAAATGGTCTAAGTGACAAAATTTGTATTGCCCGTGATCTGTAAAATTAATCGTGTTTATTACCCTGATATCACTGGATGAGAATTAAAATTTATAACATTATATTTACTATATAAGATATTTGTCACTGTCTGTAATTTTTTATACAATTAGTCATGTTAAACTTCAACCATACCTTAAAATTCTATTTGATAAATGGTTTATTATTGCTTTATTGTTTCTTTTATGTTTGTTTTATTTTTGAATTTTGGTTCAATTTCTGAACTTTCGTTTTCTATTCAAAGCCATTGCATGTCATTCTAGTTCGAGTCCGGAAAGAAGCGAGGCTAGGGAGAGTTGTCACCAGGAAAAGCTTATAACTAAAAACTTGGGTTGAAGTTGGATGAAAATGTGACATTGACTTTTTTAATCATACATTGTGTAATTATATTGAGTTTAATACGATTAAAATTCATGATTTCAAAAGAAGATCAATTATGGGATTGATTGCTTGCACAAATTGAATTGAAAGACTCACGCAAAGAAAGGTTTGTAGACACATGGCCTTTATAGAATCTCAAGGCCATTTTGACACTCAAGTGGGCAATAAGATAAGTGTAGGTCACATTAATGAAGTGGAAATTACATTATAATATAATAAAATTTATTAATGAATTAATACTTCAAACTTTGAATTCAAATTACTTTTTTAAAACTCAATAATTATTTATATAGGCACAAAGTTAAGCTTATCTGTAACCGAGTCTCAAAAGTTAATGATTGAGAAACTGGGCCTGCGGGTAACATAAAATGGGCTTCAAAACAGAGGCCCATCAACAGATCAAACAGCCAACAAATAGATCCTTGGGCTCGGGTTCGGGCTCAAAAGTCCACAATTGGGCTTTATAAGGCCCATTCCGTCGTTCATTACCGATCTAAAGAGAACATTAGAACACAAGACTTTACTATATTGGCTTTAAAAGTTACAAAAACAAACACATTCACAATACAGCAAAAACCTGTGTACCAAAGCTAAAACGGTCTCTGCTGGCAGAGCAGAACCAGCAAGAAACCAATCAAAACAATAAAAACTGGTAATAACAATGGTAAAAAGTAAAAAACAGTAAGTAAGTAAATAATTACCCTACTCGAGAATCGTAAAGGAGGAGAAATTATACAGGCAAAGCATGTATCATCTTCTTGACTTTACAGCTTTTTAATTGGCTGTGTCTTCGTATTGCCAAGGGTCGAACTCTATGGATTTGTTGTCAATCTCCTGAGTGTCGTTGGAGCTCTCCATGGCTGCTCGATATTCGGAGTACTTCCCGTTGAAGCGGTACATTTCCAGATCGTCCCAAGGCGTGGTAGCGATCTCATCAGTTCGGTCAAACCATCTTGGAGTGAACTCGTGTCCCTTGGACTCTCGGCTCCTCTTCTCGGCTCTCTGCCTCTCTTCCAGGCTGAAACAGCAAAGACATGTTGTGAATATTAATATCTTTCCTCCGAGGCTCGACGCTATTTTTTTACAATTAGGTTCGTGCTTTATGGCATAGTTTGACGGGAAAATGGCAAAAATGTGCTGTATTGTTTGCATTTTTTTTGCAAAATGTGTGTATTTTTATAAAAATGAAAAAAGTACCCTCAAATTAAGAGTTAAGATTTGACAACATAGTTTTAGAAAATAATTTAACTAAAAGAATTAAATTACAAAATTCGATCAAACAAATTTTAGTTAAAAGATCAAAACAGAAAAACTTTTTAAATTTGTTTTTGACTTCTAGACCTGATTTGGTGTTTTGTACGGGGATTGGAGACTTACATGGATTTTTCAGAGCCAGCTTTGGACATGTCGCCCTTCTCGAGTGCAAATCTATCGGGACGGAGTCGAGAATCTGATGCTAGCAACTTCTTGGGGGCGGTGTCGAAGCTGTTGAGCTTGTGAGCAAAATGGGTGTACTGGAATTTGTCGTTTTTGGGAGGATCAGCAACTCTCCATGCCTGCATACATAAGTGAAACCATAAAATAACCACCAAGTTGACAGTTATGATACAGAACCGTATTCATTCAATCCAGTTCCAAAGCTGATATCTCATGCATTTCATATGTGATTGCGTCAAATAGGAGAACATAGAAAAAACCTTTTTCCAGATAAAACATTTTATGTACGATGCAACTACACAACTCTATATGATTAGGGGGAGGTTATGTCTTTCGAAACTAGCAATGTGCTGAAACAGAACATAAATGGATATCCCAATTTGTACGTTATCCATACCTTAAAGGTACATAATGCCTTTAGCTTTGCTATCGAAAGCAGAGCCAGATGAATCACTTTGCCAAAAAAATAAAAAGTTAAGGCACAACTGACCTCTTTGAGTTCAGTTCCTGGAAGTGGTTCTCCTTCACTGTCACAAGGCTGAAAGCTCATTGACTCATTCCACTTCCCAGTCATCAGAACCTTGGGTTCTTCGGCAGCATTGTATACATATCCATCAACTTCATAGCGGCCAGCCCTGAAACAAACAGAAATGCACACATCAACTAAAATGAACAGCAATGACAGTTAACAAAACAAAGAATATATGTATATATGTCTTCTGGCCCACTAGTGTTGGCGTAGTGGTCAAGTGAGGGTTAGGGAGTAGACCTATAATTTTCTTCAATATGTTTGTAAACCTATAATATATTAATAATAGAGGTATATATGTTTTCTATGTGTGTGTAGAGACTAGAGAGAGCTGATGGAAGAGCAGGTAAATATCCTATTTGGGAAATGGATGGATGAGAGAAGGAGCTACTGTGATAGCCAATTAGTTCCAACCAGCCTATGATGAGTATATGTTGTATGAACTATGAACTGGTGATCATCAAATAATAATTTCTTCAACCGGATACACGTTGTTGATAATTTAATACATACTCTCATTGTTAATGCTGTGAGAGTATAGAATAGGTTAAAGAAAGAGTCAATGCTTTAAAAGAATCACAAACATACCCGAACCAGCCACATGGTTGAAAATATAGCACAACTTTGTCCCCTGTAGTCACATTTGTCAAAATCATCTCCCCGGGTGAGTCAACCCAAGTTCGGCCAAAGATCAAATTGTTAACTTTTGTGGGGGGAGGCACCAACTCGAGGACTACACCATCTCGTTTGAGGGTTACACGTGTCCTGCAGAAACATTCCATGATAAGTATACGAACTGACCTGAAAACTACTATATGGAGCTAATATATTTAGAATAAGCAGATTCAAAGCCACAACAACTATGGCTGAAATATAAGCAGATTCAGGCTTCAACAAAAAATACCATAAGTTTCTGGTAAACTAAAAGTCATCAGTAAAAGCACAATGATCGATACAGGCAGACAAGGTGTCTTACTTTCCGACAGGATAGACGTCAACTGAGTTCCCCAAGAATTTGGTTTTGACCTTTGAGGTAATGTCATAAGTAAAGTGTTCATTTTCAGCATGTGCAGCACTGATTGGGGGATGATGACAGACCTGGAAAGGAATAGTCAATGTAAATAGTTACTAATCGTTACATCCCAGTACACTAGAATATGTCTTAAATGCAAATCTCCATCAGGGCAGAAAATTATGAGGATATTTTGTCCTTTAAAACTCACCTGCTCTGCTATAAATGAAATACCGCCATGATTAACCATTTCATAAGTCTCGCCAAGAACTGGATTGAATGGCTTCCAGGTCCTTGCAAAGGCATAGTACACGGATATAAACCATGATGCTGCAAAGGAATCAGCAACTATAAGTCCCACAGAAATGCACATGAATAGACAGAGAAGTGGGATTAAAAAACAGTACTTACTAGCATACACCAATCGCAAGTGAGGATCCTCACATTCATCTGCCATATCTAGCAGGTAGGAGTATTCCATCAGCTGTTTCAAATAAGATACAGTTTTTAAAACTTTGCACACAGAACAGCTTTAAATAAAACAAATAGTTCACCCCCAATGTAGTTATTTGACGAACAGCACTCACCTCGGCCATTTTCTGAAGCATCGACATAGGCTCAAAAATAAGAACCGGGAGTGTCACCATTGACGTGACATCGGCGCCTATATACTTATGCATCATTTTAAAATAACTATCCCTATCCTGGAAAGGGAAAAGAAGAAATCCCAGTTATTAGTATGCATATGAAACATTCCCAGAATCGCATTCCAAGACTTGTCATATTTCCAAAACAGCGCGTCGTATCAGCATATATCACAATATAATGTACTGAACATCTGGTTGACTTCCGTAGAGGGGAATTCTGTGTCCAATACTGATCCAAGCAATAACATCCAACATTCGTAGTACAAGCAGTCCATGCGCAAAAGCCAATTTGATAACCATTTTTACCTATACTATGCATATGACACAGACTTCGAAAAAATGTATAGTACCTCTTGTCTCCACCTTCCTTTCTGAGCTTCCTGTGCAGCATCTTCGGTGCCTCCTTCTGGACAAACGACCTCCATCCCCTCATATCCCACTGAGCTGAAGATCAAAACCACAAATTTAACAGCACGTCAGTTTTCAAGACATACATAACCCTGTGTTTGAATCCAACTGGAAATTCACAAAAGAGACTAATTACACGCCTTAATCAGCTTAACAAGCAAGAATTCAAACAACAATACCATAACCTTACCACCTCAACTAGATAAACATCAGCTACCATTAGTTCTTAGCATTGAATTCACAACTATTAAGCTCCAGATTAAGAGCATAACAATCTGTAATTAACTAAAACATACTAATCAAACCTTCGTTACCTACCATCACCTACCTACTCTATTAGATCAAATCACGCAACCTCTAGAACTGAATTCATCACTTTTCAGAAAACAACACTTCAATTAACCACTAAATTCTCCGTCCACAACCACATCAAACAAAACCAGAAGATTACACTGTACGGCCGGCTCCAGAGTCGAGATAAACAAGGAAAGTAACAGCAAAAGCACGATTACTATCAAAGATCTCAAAGTTTGGAGTTAACAGCAACAGAGCTAAGAAAGAGATCGAAGAATTGACCATACCTGTTGACCGATTTGGTCACGGCGCTGCTCAAACTAGACAAACCGGAGGCGATCGACGAGAAGAAACCGCCGGACTGCTTCGGATCGTTCGGAGCCATGCCTGCAACTGCGAGCCCTAGCCTTCGAATTCGAGAAATCGACGAAGAAACAGATCGAGAGCGAGAGAGAAGAGACGAAGAAGAAGAGAAAGAGACCGATTGAAATTTAAACGAGAAGAGACGATCTTTGTGAAAATATAAAAAAAGCTCGAAAAAAGGGAATTTAATTAGTTTTAGATTTAATTCATTTATTTATTATTTATTTATAATGAGAACAGCGAGGACGAGCAACGATTCTAGTTGGCGGTTTTTTGTTTGAAAGTCAAAATAATTAGATTTTTTTCATTTTATATATTTGGTGCGCGATTAACTGAGCGTGACGTGCACGCGTTTTTGGTGGGTCTCGTGTTAGGCGGCGAAAGCTGACGAGTCTGGTCTTGCTCCGGCTCTGACCTCTCAGCCGGCGCGTGGAATAGTCCAACTGCTGAGCACGTGCGCGCACGTGTGACTTAGCCGTGTTGCAAAGCAAATGTGGGCCCCGCTGACGTGTTTTTTCTTCCGGATGTTTGTTTCTTTTCTTTTTTATCAACTATATGATTTGTTTAAGGTTTTTTTTGAAGGAAAATATTCATTTTATTTAATAGGTAACTAACTCGGCATCAAGCCGGACAGTTGAGACAACTTTTGGTGGGACAAACTCCGCACCATGATTTCAACTACTATTAGTTAAAGCATATTTGGCTAAACTCCGCACCATGATTCTGCAACTTTTCTTTTTTCCCTTTTGTGAATAGGAAGATCCCACTTGCCTCTGCTCTCTGCAACTTTCTGCTTGCGTCTGTTGCTTGCTTTCCCGCTTGCCTCTGCTCTCTGTAAATCTCTCTCTCTCTTG
>JAYMTP010001999.1:0-21381 GCA_036897365.1 Geranium brycei
AATAACCACTTGACGTTTCCTCGTGCATGCCGATGGGAAAATGGTAAATCCCATCAACGACAACATATGACTGCAAAGTTTAAGGAACTGCAGGATCATCAGGTAACCTGTTTTCTTGTGACTTTAAGGTTTTTCTCTATTTGGAAATTTTGCTGCTTTCTTATATGGTATTATTACTTATGGTATCTATTGATTTATTTCACTTGGGTAGGAGTACTCGTGATTTTCTTTTGAGTTTAGTTTTTGAACTGAATCGCTCATGAGCAGTATAATGTATCAGATAATATGGAAGCTGCATCCATCTTCTGAGGAGATAGAAATCGATATAGTTAAAGAGTTACTGGACGAAGAGAATCAAAAGAAGGAACTTGCAGACTCAAGAAATTCTCCAAACAAGGCTTCAATTGTTGATGTGAGTTCTTTCTTCATCAAAGCCCTTCAGTGTGCCTCTATTTTTCCTGATTTAAGTCTGGCGTAAAGTTTTATCTTATGTCTATGGGTTCTGCTGTGTATATTTAATAGAAGGATGGCTCGAGAAGTGTCTCTCAAGAGTTTGAGTCAATAGCTCTTGAAGTGAAAGTTGAACCAAAAATGGATACGGCAAATGAAGCTCATAGGGTACAAGAGCTCATTACGGAGCAGCCAGTGTCTCAGGTATCTGATCAAATAGCTGCTAAAGTGAAAATCGAACCTGAAATGCATAATGTGAGTGAAGCTCATGGAGTACCAGAGCCCAATTTGGAGCAGCCAATGGCTATCACTACAAAATATCCTTCTACTTCAAATTATGCATCAGAGACATTCAGTGTTAGTATGACGATTTATCTTTCATTTGTCATTTATCCCTCAATCATCGATCGTATATACTGAAATAGTTTACGCTTATTATTCAGGAGGATGACTTGAGAACAAGGAATAAGATGTTGGAAGAGGAAAACATGGAATTGAAGGAAGAGCTAGAGAAGCAGAGATGTGAAATTATGCTCTTAAAGACCCAGTTGCAGTCGATTTCATTACTGGAGGAGCAGAATGAAGAATTGAAGAAAGAAGTGGATAGGTTGAGAACAGAAAATGAAAATTTGGGCTCCAGTTCTAATGATCTCGTGGTTCGGTTGGAGAGGATTATACTTGAGGGCGGCTTCTAATATCCAATTAGAGGTACAAAGTTGTTGGATGAAAAAGGTACAGCCATCATTTAAAATGCTTTTCTTTCTCATCTGCTTCTCTTTTCTTGAAGGAAATAAGGACTAGTGTTTCTTCATGTTTATGCAGTCCTCGCTAAATTGTGGTTCTTCTTTGATATATATATATATATATATGTGTGTGTGTGTGTGTGTGTATGCATTAGCTTGAATTAGTTGGAAACATTGTATTACCACTGGCTCAAACTGAGCTTTGAAGGTTGTGATGATGATGCAGTGACTGGTTTCGGAAGGGTGCAAAGTTCTCGATAGGCAAATTCACAGGAACGCTCTAAGTGATGATTTTTTTTCAAGGTATGGACTCAACTGTGAATCTGCATATCTTCATGAGCATGTTTGCCTCTATAGTTTGTAGTATTTATTTGTATCACATATGTGTATAGGCAGCAATTGATTTAGGTAGTCCGTAGTAATGCTCAATTCTCAACTATGACGATATCAGCGTTGACAATGTATTGTAAGATGTAGAAATAAAATGATGTCATAATCAGAATGGCATACACTTTGGAACTGTAGTATCATATATATCAGTTTATTTGAATAACACTGTAAACAACCAAATTGAGAAAACACCATATATAAATATGTGTGTGCATAGAACTTATTGTTAATATAAGTTTTGCAGCTAGGTAGCTGCTGCTGCAATATTATTATAAAAATCTTTTCCAGCTGGCTCCATCCTCGACTAGATATACTCTCAGTTCGCACTGCAATGAATTAAGTAGTTAGTGAAATTCATATGTGTGTGTGAATGAGTGAGTGAGTGAATGGGGAAAAGTAGTGAAATTACGTGGTGCAATCAATGGAAGGTGTGATTGTGTAAGGAAGGTTGACTCCGCAGCTGCGTGGAAGTGTGGCCAAGAGGTGAGTGTCGAGCTTAACATTGGCGAGGGAGGTTTTGAGGCATTTGCAGGCGGTCTGGCGATCCGCGGAGGTCTTGGTAGCTGCTTTGAGGGACACCATCCCGCTGCAGCAGGACTTTGGTGGCCCTGCAGAGCCTCCATGTTTAACGTAGTCGAGGCATGGTGACAAGCTTGTTGCCACCTGCTTGCACGTAACTGAATCCGCATTAGCTGCATTCATATCCATCAATGTGATCATGATGATCATCATCAAGCATGCCACCTTGTTTTTGAGAAACACTACCATATCTGTTACTGCAACTGTAGTCTTTTGGGTATGAGGGTGAGTGCTAGTAGCTTGCTGTTCTATGGACTCGCTCGCACAAAGGTATGTTTTATACACATTGGTTGTTAAGTATTAATTGATCTGTGTAGTAAATGAAATTTGTGACCATATCCTGGTGTAGAGGTGCCAAATGCAATTAACATATAGCATCCTCTAGTAATGCCTAACCTGCATTTTTGATAAATACCTAGGAATTTTGGTGTGCCTAACTCTTCCATTTGATTCTTCTTGATTGTGGGACTGGAAAATATATACACATACAAATACTGTTGGTGAGTATGGAGTAGTGGTTTTAGAAAAGGGCATTCCAGTTTATGCTCAGGTATGGATCCTATAAATGAATTGATCTTGAACCTGTCATTTACTTGTTGCTAGTTTATAAATTAAATTTTGGACAATATTGTTATTAGTTGAGATTGGGAACAAAAAAAATTACAATAGTCATTGCAATCTGTTTGTCAAGTGGTGATAATTTATAAATTCAAAAAATTAGAGTAAACTTTAATACATACATATAACTAAAAAATCAATTAGACAGGTGGAGGGATAAAAGTATTTTAAAACTATAGAAAACGTAACGTTGAAATAACAGTTATTTTTTCCTATTTTCTTGAAAATATTAAGCACCTAAAGCCTCCAATGTTCTAATCATTTTAAATATCAAAACCATTAACCAGCCTAGTAGGAATTTAGATCCAACAAAACTGAATTTCTTAAGGCAATTACGAATTAACTTGGTGGCGTTAACATACCCTTTACTTCATGCATCGTGAAGGCTCTAACCAGCATTTTGGAGAGAAAAAAATGTCATGGTTGGATTTCCTATCCTCTTAAACGAAAAAGTTAGAAAAGAAATTATAAAACATATGGTAGTTATATCATATTTTATGACCATCTTATGGAGAATAATTAGTAATTCTTAATTCTTAAAAACAAGCTTTTCAGATTTATTAAGAACTTAAACTTCAAAAAACACCTTAAGTGAGAACTACATGAATCTAATAAAGAAGTAGGTTCCTCCAGTAAACAGTTCTATGTGAACAAGCCAAAACATTGTATCAAAGATTGTGGTAAGAAACTAACACGTCTGAAGCCATTGAAGAAATACCAAAAACCCTACATAAAACATTGTTTTGAGTTATCAACACTTGTTTGACCAATTGGTTAAATACTTGAACTTAGTTTTAAAGATCATGGGTTTGAGTCACGTTGTGGTATCACGTTTTTATTATTAATTTGTGTTGAGTCTCTCTCTCTCTCGGTGAGAGTCAAGTGGCGATATTGGCCCCCTTCTACACAAGGGTGTGTCTTGTGTATCTTAAGCCTATTATTGATATAATAATCTTAAGAATCACAAATTTGGTGCTCAAGCCCAGATAAAAAACATTATTTTGAGAAACCAACTTTTATAAAAACCCTTTTATGAAAAATTATAGAAATCATGAAAGTTGGAAATTTCAATCAACGAAGAAAGTTCTATTTCGGCTCATGAGAACCTAGGTTGTCTTAGATGAAATCATAACCAGTTCATCGGATGCAGGGTGCTCTATTTGCGTGCGTATGAGTGATCAATTCCGGATCTTATTCTTTAGAAATAATACATTGCGCAATCTCAAAACATATGTGACAAATAAATCTCCTATGACCACCCAAAATTGAACCCTTAATTCTTCCCGCCAAATCTTTATGACCTTACTTCCATCCTTAATAGGAGAAAGAAGGCCCTTAGCCCTAAAGCCACCATCAATGATCTCTAGACCAAAATAAAAATCATGAAGACTGATATCAAACAACTAAAAGAAAAACAAAAAGAATATTCTAAAGAAATTTGAATTCTTATCTCACACCTTTATAAGCAAGCTAGCGATGAAAAAAACGATGAGCTTCTAATACTAAAAATATTACGAGATGCTCTGCAAGATTTTCTTGCAGAAGTGATTTCTCAAAATTATTTTATAAAAATTATTTAAGTTTTTTTCGATTATTCTGAAATTGATATTATCGCTTCTTTTGATACTTGAGCTGACCAAAATGTTATAAAACATTATATTATGCCTCTTTGTTTCCAGCAAGATACAAAGGAAAGCCCGCACACTCTAAAATTATAAGCTTAAAATTGTTGGAAAACCCAAACATATATTTTTAATAAAAACTCAAAAGCATGTTTCTTATGTGCCTAGACATCCATCATCCTGTAATTTTGGAAACAACATTTATTAACATGGTCACTTCGTATCAAGCTGATTTTGAAAGAATTAAGGCTGACACCAGTTATAACAATGAGATTAGTGTTCTTACTATTGGAAAACAAACAAATGTTCTACATCAATATTAAAAGATGAGTTAATTACACATTCCTATATTTAGTTGAAATTCTTTTACACATTACTATATTTTGTTTCAACTCAACTAACTATAATTCTTTTACAAATTATCATTTTCCATCCAATATAACTGATTGTTTCTGTTATCTTTTTTTAAAATTGAGGAAACTACCCTCTGAATCCTACTTGGTTATTCTTTCAAATTTTGACTCTTACCCAATACCACCATCATCACTGGTGCTTTTGAGGTTACAAATCATTTGGCAAGATTTAGGGACCTGCTACAACCTTATAATCAGCAGTTCACTTCACACTTCGATCCACTTTCATATTATTCTCCAAATTTCCCAAGTCTTATCACTGCAAATGACCATAAAATTAAAAATAAAAAGATTTGGGACCTGCTATGTCTCCGACGAGATGGAGGTAGAAGGTGGTTTAGGGCCTCTTGGACCAGTTGTTTCAGTTCCTCCAAGGCCTTGGTATCGGAATCAAAGAGATCAACCAATTTGTTGTTCTCCTCTTTGAACCAGATCGGAGACTCTGAACTCGCTGCACCTCTTCGGTGATTGGAGAAGACTTAGAGACTAGAGGCGGCGACGCTGCTTGTTTCAATGGCGGTAAAGGTGAATCGGACTCCACCACCGTGGTGAATCGAAGTCGGTTGCCTCGGTCGGCGATTTTGTCGCCTCGATTTGCGGAATCGTGGAGGAGGAGAACCCGATTCAGATCCGGTGGCGATTGGCGGAATCGTGGAGATTCAGATCCAGAGCACCCGAATCTGGTGGTGTTGGCGGCGATGGGTGGATAGCTCCTACAGCGTGACTACTCTCCGTTTCTCATGGGTTTCGTTGCATCAGTCCTCTCCTTGTTCTTCGTCTCCATTTCTCATGGGTTTTGGTGCATCAGTCCTCATATAACCGAGAATAACAACTTAAATGTGTTTAATGGTTTGCCTCCTCAATTTCTTATTGATGAGTGTACATTTGCCTGAGATTCATTGCTTTAATAAATTGCAGGTTGGGGATTTGGCTTAGGGTCAAAGAAAATGGCTATAATATTAATTCAAAAGGTGGGTGCAAATAAACAACATGATTTTCTGGCAAATTAGAAGTACAGTAAATCATTAATCAGACTTAAATGAATAATGAAAGATGGAAAAACAAAGTCAAATCAAAGAATAGAGAAAATGGGCAAAATATCATTTATGGCATTATTTTGAAAATTAGATGAACAGTTAGGGGTATTTTAGACATTTTGTATTTTAATAAAAAATTGCATCCAAAATTTAACAGCGTTAAGACAAATTGTAACTATCTGATAACTAGGTGAACTCAAATGAAACTTTTTAAAATAGGTATAGTAATTTGTAAGAGAGCTCTAACTAAGTATAGCATAGGTATAGTAATTAGTAAAATGGCTCCAACTAAGTATAGCAAGTTGTAATTAACCCTTAAAAGATTGAACAATATTTACAAACTGACTTAGCTAAACAAAAAATCTCTTAGTTTCAAAATTTCTTATGAGAAACAAATTTGTCCTTATCTACCAAATGCTTTATAGAACAGAAAACAACACATGGTGGATCTTTCATATGATCTGGCAGGCTCGAGTCGCTTATGAAAAAAGAGTTCAACTTGAGCACGTCTAGGGCTCTAACGAACTTATGCAACTAGGATCAAGTTCGGCTCGAATAAAAATTTATAATTTTGAGTTCGGTTCGTCTTCATTCAGTTTACTTAATTTTCAACTCAATATCCATTAATATACATATATAATTCATTAAATACTAAACGAGATCGGCTCGAATAGTCTAATTTCATTATAAATATTTATGAATTTAAAAATATATATTGATTAATTATTAAATGAGCCGGCTCGCGAGTCTATAAAGCCTAAAAATGTCAAACTCGAGCTTGACTCATTTATCAAACGAGTCCAATCTTGTGACCGAATTCAGCTCGAGCTTGATTATAACGAGAGTAACCCGAATATTTAACGAGCCGGGATCTAACGGCTCGTTAGCAATAATTGTTGGTAACATATTTTTATTAATTTGCATTGCTTATAAGTTTACAAAAGAAGTTTTACAAAAAGATGTTCATAACATTGCTTTAAATCAAGTTTTTGCTCGATGGAATCTATTTGAAGTGTTTTATATTTTGACGTTGAATTCATTCGAGAAGATTCAAATTCTCTACCAGATTTCCTTACTTATACATTCTTACAAAACATATGCAAGCAAAAACGTATACCTCGAAAAAAAAAAAGTAGTAACACCAACCCAAAGTCTTTGTGCAATAAAACCAATCCAAACCTATGCGAATACAAAAACAAAACAAAACAAAAACTATACACTCTCATCTAAGGATGCAAAACCTCCAATCATTTAGCATAACTTGTGAGGTTGTGAGAGAACTTGAGTTACTCACGAAGCTTTAAATAATGTCAGTTTCTATTGTGACAGAAGCTAAAGACTTTATAAAAAATAAGTTTCATCTCCCGCCCCTCAAAAAAATCATACTAAAATATTTTCAAAGAATATTTTTATATCTCATAACACTTCTCGGATTGTGGTTGGCACCCAAAAATCTTCTTATATAGACAAAATAAATGCGCTTAGTCTTCCTACCATTGAGCATGGTTTTTCGGAGCCTGATCCTTTCAAGACTAGCCAATTTATTTCTAAAAGATTGGTTCTTCGCACCACATGACTTATCAAAACCCTCTATATACTATCGGAGTTCCTTTATCAACTCGTAAAACCTTCCCGTCTTCCTTCAAAACGACAATCTCATGATTTTTGTACGTATTTCTATTGGGATTACATGGATGCGTGGTTCAACACTTTTTACATTCAAAATTTCATTTTATCTTACCCTTGATTGATTTACTTCAACAATAAGTTTATCAACCCGTCAAAACTTCTTAACTGGTTTGTCTAGTGGTGAATGTACTTTGCTCCCTCTGATGAATATCTACACAATGATGTGTACGAACCTTTCGAAAACCTATAACCCTACTTATGAAAAAGAAAGGTTCCTCCCTATATGTCTTTTCTCTATCCATTTCTTCCTCTTATGAGTCCTCTCTCGAATCTTTATTCATTATCGAGAAGGTTCCATCCTTCTGATCTAGAGAAAGTTTCAGGCAAAATGGTAGTTCACCTTAAATATTCTGAAACATGTCCATATAAACCATACCAATAGGATTGTAAATTCCTTTGAGAGGGTAGTTTAACTTTTCATAGCCAAACACTCTTCCTGACTCAGCGAGCAAGAGCTCAAGCACCACTCGCCACAAGAAAAACCGAAGAAGAATATCAAAACATTCTAAACACAAATTCTTCCCAGTATTCTCGAATCTTCAAAAGCCTTCTCAAATGAAGAATCGGGATCCAACGCCTCCTCAGCAGTGTCCATGAACCTTGTCGATGATGTAGAGGTCCAAATTTGTCAGCCCCCATTCTTCAAAAACTCGAAATTCTAGCCAAATTTATCGTATACTATAAATGTAATATTTGTATTTATAAATACAATATATCCGTATGTAAAATAGTGATTTACTTTCACTATTTACGAGAGACTTACGGGAGACACTGATTGGAAATATTAAAAAACACTTTTTTATTGGTGAATAGTTGGAGTCTTGAAGTTATCATGAGAAAGATTTTTCCTCGTGCCGTTAATAGGAGCTAATTTTTTACTGCAAAAATGAACTTCATTTCAACAGAAAGGCACATTATTTTTTATGCCAGATTTTTTCTCCTTTCTAACCCTTCTTGAATTGTTCAAAATCTTTGAATTTTTCAAGCTTTCCTCCTCAAAACATTTGCTTATGCAAGTTTTATATAATATGCAAATAAATTAAGGGAAATCATACATCACAACACCCAATTATCATTCTAACATCATTATTTTAAATTAAAAATTTTGATTTTATACTCACTTAATTCTTTTTTGTTACATTTAACTTTAACAGGTTAAATCTAACAAAATATTGAACTAAACAACTAAAATATCCTAATAGAGTGGTATGTTCTGGTCTAGATGACCCGGTTTAGCTCTCCAATCGTGACCACCACCACCACTGATTGAAGAAGAAGACGAACCTTCCGCACTCATATCATCGATTTCCCCATCACCGTTGTTCGTGCTGCTTCCGACGCCGCCATAGCTCCATCCGGAAGCTAGTGTATTTCAATAAAGGCGGTCTTTCTTCATTTTTGTCGGTATTGGGTCAATGTAGAATTTGATATTAGAGCTTGCTCTCGGGTGAACCAAAATAAGCTTGGTTTCGTGCTTTTGCGTTCTCGATTTTCGATTGGGTTATTTCATTGAAAAAGAAAAATGGAATTTTGTGCAGAGAGAAGAAATGGGTGAGAGGTCGAGTGGAGAAGCTCAAGACAGGGCAGAGGAGAGGCTTCGATTTCGGTGATGGCGCGTGGAGGAAGAAGACCCAGAGTCGGAAGGTTGTGACTGCAATTTCACTGGGTTTGTCTCATCGGAGCTCTAATCCTTCGGCGACGGTGCTCGGGAGCAGATCTGGTCGCTGATGTTGGCTCCGTCGAAAGTAGCGGTTCTCATGGTTGTTTAGTCGCCGGAGGTGGGTTTTGGGGGATCTATCTCATAGTCGAATGGTTCAGTAGTCTTCACCGTACCGACCATGGCCGAGATCGGAAAATCGGTCAGATTTGATCGCGAAATCGTAAATGTTTCGTTTCTAGGATCCTCTCCAATTTGGACGAAACCTCAATTGAGCGAACTTCAATTCTAGCTTGATCCTTACAGATTACAAGCCTTTGATTAAGGTCCTGTGGCGGAGCCATGGCTCATTTTCCTCGTCGCCGTCGAATTATTTAGCGAGAGCCAAACCGGGCCATCTAGACCAAATCACACCAAACCACAATATTATTTAGATGAAATTGACGGTTGAGGACGTTTTAATCTTTTTATCTTCAAATTATGTTAGATTTAACCCACTGCAGTTGAGTTTTTAAAAAAAAGTTGGGTGAGTGAAATTAAGTTTTTTAGTTCAAAATAGTGACATGAGAATGGATGATAGACTGATAATTCGGAGTAGTGACGTGTAGTTTCTCTGTTAAGTTATATATATATAAGAGGGAAAACTACACATACCTTCACCCAACTAAGGTCATAAAATGTGATAATTTCATGAACAAGGCCGGAGGTGCGACAGGCTCCGGCGAACCTCCGGTCAGTGGCGAGGAGCTGAAGACGACTGACAAAATCGGTCGGAGGTCGGAGACAAGACCCGGCAAAGCTTGAGCCACGGTCATCGAAGGAATAACAAAGGTTTTGAAAATTTGAAGTCTGACCAAAATTATTTTCGTTATTTTAGTTAAAGTTTTAACAGATTAAGTGTCAATTTTCAATATGTGAGTGTAGCTAAGTGTCTTTTGACATTAAAGACGATGATTCCTGTAAATCTGCTGGTATGCAATTCTTTTTTTGAGGGAGCTGCTATGCAATTGTTGATTTATAACTGGTTCGCTAATGAAGGAAGGGGTGGTAACTTGTAAAGATGGGCAGAGTTATGTCCATTCAGCTTTGAATGTGATTATGGGCCCGAGGACCATGTTGTCTTGGGCTTATGAACAATGAATGGGCTTGGAATTGCATAACTTTCACACTGTTTAACCTTTTCTTTTATTTATTTCATCAAATTTATGTGTTTAACCGTTGTTGCGTGTGTGCATGGGGACCACCTTTTCTTTTTATTAGTAATGACATTTTAGTGTTTCTCCCGTTAATTAATTCACGATATAAACCACGCACATGAGACATCACTAACCAAAGTAATTACGAGACGTACCATCGAATGATTGGACAGTAGTGATATTAATTAATTATAAAAGACGAAACGAAACTAAAATTATTATTATAGAAAGATTAGGAAGACAGACAGAAACAGTAGCACTCGCTCTGATGCATGGAAGTGGTGCTAGCTCCATTTCATTTATCATATCATTATTAGTAGCTATCATGGAAGGAAACTCGCGCGGCACTCAATTTATTCACCATCACTTGACGCTGGAATTAACAAAACCAAAAATAAAAAAAGAGTGAAATTCATATAATTAATAGATGAGATTTAGAGAAGATAAGGAGATATATAGAGGGGTGGAGGTGGAGGTACTGGCCTCTTGCAGTCGGTGTTGGGGCTGATCTTGTAGGGAATGTTGACACCGCAGTTGGAGGGGAGGGAAGAGGCGAGGTTGGGGTTGATGCGGGAGATCCTGGTGGCGGCGGACTTGATGCAGTTGCAGGCCATCTGGCGGTCGGGAGTGGTCCTGGCCGCGTTGTTGATTCCCCTCACGCCCGCGCAGCATGCAGGGGGCAACACGGAGCCAGCCTGCTCGACACCGTCCCGCACGTCACCGCCGACTCTGCCCTGCCCACCACCACAATACCCACCACCATCATAACAACAACCTTCCAATTCCACGCCATATATCATCAATTATCAATTGTTTTCTTTTGTCATCGATGAATCAAACCCACACGGAACTCCCATCTTTATATACCCACATACTGCTCAACCGGCAGCATTGCATGCAACACCATCCACACATGGATTCATTCTTTCAAGAATCATTAATGATCAATATATATGGATCCATCCTTGTGTTGCTCCACGCTTCGTTTTCTCTATTTTCTATGGTAACTATTTTATGTATATATAACTCTTTCAATTTTAAATATGACAACGCATTTTCTTATTAGTGTAATTAACATTTTTAATATGAAATAATTATGTAGTGGTAATATCAAATTCCAGCCAACAATTATTGATATATCTCTAATAAATATGTTTAACAATTCAATTGCCATCTTTGAAAGTATAAGCAACTAATTTATCGATTTTACTCTTATATATTCGTAGAATATCGGTTGAATATACTATTATAGATATTGAATGATGAGTAGGTAGTCGTTGGGTTCAGTGTTCAATGCTACGATTCTTCACCATATGTCGGTTACTTAATAACCAATCCTGCCCGATCGTTAATTATCTTGCATTATTTCATTCATTTCTATCTAAAATATATATGTCATCATCTGTATAGGTTAGGCCACTTTTATTATGGAGAGGCGAAATTGGTATTTTAACATATGTCATTTGATTGCATGCTTAGGATTATGTCTTTTTAAATTAATCTTAGTTACCAACGTTTGATTGACCAATCGGTTAAGTGCTTGATATATAGTAATCGCTTTTGTCCAACAAATATAGAAATGAAAGTTATATAAAAACCCATAAATAACTCGTACATGTGTCTTTTTGAGGTATTTTATTTGATTATAATAAAATTGTTATAATTTATCACCTTTATTTAGAAAATAATTCAATTCATACCTTACCGTCCTTATATATAATATAGGCAATGATTAATAACTTGAAGAGTTTAGGAAAATTAAGTTAAGAAAATCTGAACACTCTTGATGAGTTGTAATGTCATTGAATGTTGCATTGTGTCAGAGGACTCTGTTCGATTCATGTATTATTATGGCCACGTGTACCGACCTCATCGTCTTTCTCCATCTGTCAATACCGTCACACCAACTATAGCCCTCTCAAATCTCAATTGAGGGGGTGCTTTCAATTTCATCCTGGGTGGGCTTGATGGCTTTGCAACAAGAAACAGAATATTAGTTTTGCTCAGAAATGGGCCCATGTAAAACCCATAGTTTGTTGGGCCTTCATAGAGGACAATGAACTGGAAAGGGCTTTTTATAGAGAGGCCCACTATTCCAGCCCAATTTTGCTATGCTTCGCCCATATTCTACTCGTCATCTCAGGCTTTCTTCGTTTCTTCCCTTGTGGTTATGAAGTAAGGATCGAGGACGGAGCTGTTCTGCTTCAATTCAGAGATTCTGGTCTCCTATAGCTATTGTTGATGGTAATTGGAAAATATTTTACGGTAATTTTTGGGACCGGACCGTAATGGCGGGTCTGTCTCTCTGGTTTTGTGCGGTACGTCGTTTCGAATGCTTTTTCTGCCACTTACTACTGTTTGGATGCTTAGAAAGTGTTGCATTTCCAGATCACTTATTGTTGAAGGAATGAAATTGGAATCCCAGTACGGTTCTTCATTGGAGAGAATTTTATGAACCATTTTGTTGTGACCCTATTACTTTGTTTCAGAACACACTGTATAGTTTGGTTTCTTAATGCAATTTGCTGTGTTTCTACTTCTTATACCTTAGTACATTGTATGTGGTGTTCAATTTTGTGGTTGTTTGGGTACAGGGAACCCTCATTTGTCTTCTTGTTTAGCTCAACATTGGCTGTATATTTGGTTTTTGGTCGCCATTCTCTAGTCTAGGATATGAAGCAATGTGGGATTTTAGGAGCATAGTTATTCTTGTAAAGTAAGCGAAAATGTAGGCCTGACTGGTATATCATATTCAGTAATGCAAATCAAGCTATATAGTCATATTCGTATGTCACCATTCAGATTCCTTTGTGCCTTGTCAGTATTTTTTTGGGGTCAAAACCAACGAAATCGTACATGCACTTGCTATAAATTATATTGTTACATTCAAACAGTGCTCTTTTCTTCCTTTATAACTTCAATTTGCAGTTTATATTTTAGTTTATGGCTAATGGATTTTAAAGTTGATTTGGAATTAAAACTCCTTGTAACAATAAAGTAGCATATGGAGGCGCTAAAATGATTTATAGAAGGTTAACCTTGATCCCTATCTATAGGCTGCCATACCAGTAAGTTAGAAATAAGAGCTTGTCAAGTAGAGAACCTCTAACCAATATAAGTCGGGCCAAGTGGTAAATATCTCACTTTTACACAAGCAGGGTCTTGAGTTCGAACTCTGGTACATACACTAAATTAGATTTACTGCTTTACTGCTGAACAAAAAAAAGTAGAGATGCTCTATATATGAATTTTAGTAAAATGCATTAGATTTTAGTGCAGTCCCCCTGTTTCCAAGCATTTGTTTATTTTTTTTGCAGAACATGCATAGTATAATGTTTGAATTCGTTGTCATTTGTTTTTTCTTGATATTTTTTTATGAAACATGCCTTAGGGTTATTTTAAATGTAATCTTAAATTCCCCTCTTGTGAAGGGAATAATTTTATATTCACAAATTCATAACATCATTTGCTTGAGAAACTAAGAACACAATACATGTTTAATGTATGATCGGCCAAATGAACTTCAGGATGCAATGGAATGCGCTCTCACTTCCGTAAGTTCCTTATATTCTTTTGGAGATGGCATGCATTAATCTTTTTTTCTTTATCTTTGTCTGACTTAATATTAGCACATTGATGCTGATGTATTAATCCTCATTCTGCAGACAATGTAACTGATGATGCAGTAGTGTCAGTGTCATTTGTCCCAATATGAAACAAAAATTGTGATTCAAGCGACTGTTCCAGTCAATGAGGTAGCATCTCTATGCTTTCACCTACATTTTGGACATGCTATTCCTTCCCGCTCACAATAGTAATACAAAGGCCGTTTTATAATTAAGCAGTTTTGGCATTATGAACTTTGCCAAAACTATGAACGCCTTCATTGAGTTCATATTCTACACTGCATATTCCTGAGCCCTGAGGCATGAAAGTAAACAGAGTTGTGCTTTATATGTTATGAACCAATAAATATCATCTGATATATGACAAAGTAGCATGAGTTTTTTTCCCTTTTCAATGTCCAAAACATCAATAAGCCTACCATACATCATTAAATGTGGTATTTGTACTAATTTGTATCTTTGTAAGCTAACTGCCATTCCCTAAAAACACTTATCTAAAAGTTAATTAATGAGCATACTTACATTTTTTGTGCTGAGATTCATGGTTCATTTATCAAACTTGTTTCTAATTCATCATTTTCTCCTATAGATTGAGTCAGCTCCGCTGCCCTCTTAGCTTGGTGCTCCCAATCCGTTTGCAGCAATGTGTATGCCATCATGCAAACACACGAAACTTGTGATGCCAGTAACCCATACCAAAACCCCCTGAACCCAACTTTGAACTTAAAGGTCATGAGGATAGAAACAGGAAGCCCAATGATGTAAAAGGAGCATAAATTGATACGAGCCCCAATGTTAGGACGCGCAGTCCCGGTCAAAATCCCGCAGACTGCTGTTTGGGGAGAATTTCCGACTTCACACAAGCCCAAGATCGGAATTGCAGCCGATACCAAATCCAGAATCTGAGAGTCAGATGTGAACAGCCTTCCCCACACAGATCTAACAGCAATCATAAAGGCAAGAGCTGCAAGTCCAAATGCAAACGCAACAACGAGGCCAATCACAGCCGTACACTGAGCAAGAGAAGGTTGGCCAGCGCCCAGTGCATGTCCAATGCGTGTAGACAAGCCATTGCTCAGAGAAAACGGAAATATGTACATAAATCCCGTGGTTTGGATCAGGATGCCTGTAGCAGCCAAGCTCGCCTTCGGATCATCAAGCAAGCCACATAAAAACAGTATAATCTCATACCACCACCACTCCAAGCACACAGAGACGCAACTAGGCAGAGCAAAGCCCAGTAGCGGCCGCCATCCCTGAAGGAACGACCCAGAAGTCAACCCATGCCAAGGCTTCAGGGCCTTGCGCGACACCATCAGGTAAATCACCAAACCCATGATCATATTCACCGTGTTGCACGCGAGAGCGAGGGCTACGCCTCTGACCCCAAGATCCAAATGGGTGACGAGTAAATAGTTGACGGGAAAGTGTAACAAAACAGACAAAGCAGCAGCCACAGTGAGAGGGGTGGTCAGGCCTTGTGTTCTCAAGAACACCCTGAGAGGTAGAAGGCCGGCCTGAGCCAGCAGCTCAGGGATAGAGAAAGCCATGTAAACGACAGCAACATTGGTGATATCCGGGTCCTGGCCAAGCCTGAGGAAAACAGGCTCCATGTTGAGCCACAACAAGGAGATGGGTAAGGAGACAAGTAAGAGGAAGCAGAGAGTCCTGTGTAGAGTCTGGCTGAGAACAGAGAAACGCTTGGCACCGAAGGCTTGGCAGCAGATAGGATCCATGCCGGTGGAAAGGCCCTTGAGGATGGAGAAACCAGTAATATTGGCAGAGGCAATGGCAAGAGAGCCACCGGCTAATTCGACCTTGCCCATTCGACCCAGAAAGAGCATGGAAATCACAGACCTTGAATACAAGAGCAATGTTGTCAACACAATAGGCCCTGCAATCCTCGCCAGAGACACTAACTCTTCTCCAATCTGCAGCATACTTAATGTTTAAAATCAGCGATCTCATCCTCACCATTATAGTACTATACTCTCTTTCTCTTTTATACATAGGCTTGCAACTGTTTTATTGTCTTATTGTAATTAACCACATGTGTTAATTATTATTATGGAAAGTGTAAATTTCGTGAATCCCAGATTTCACATGTTTTTTTAATTGCGTAAACTAAATGAATGGATGAAATATTAATAAAGTCACCAGGTTCTACAAAAATGGGACATAATAATTAGTTACTTGTTTTACTCACTTTTGAACCGATAATTTATTGGAGGCGAAAAGGTTTAGGGCCTAAGGCTCTGATTTCATATCCTTAACGTTTTAAGTTTTAGATTTTAATTTACTTTTAAAAAATTTTTTAGACCATGTTAGCTTAGCTTAAAATGGGGCGGTGAGCTTAAAAACAGCACCTAGGTGGCCGTTTTTTAGAACAGAAGAGTATACTAGTTGGAGAAGAAAATGGAGATGTAGAGGGCCATTTTGATATAATATGATATGATATGATATAAGAAGGTCGTTTTCATTTAGAAATACACTGGACATCACATGCGATGGAATAATATAAAAGCAAGGAAATGGGGAGATTGAAGTGAGACAGTGATATTGGTGTGGTGGTACTAAAACTGGAGTTACGTGGAAGCACATGCAAACACATGAAAAGTACCTCCTTCATGTTTCTGCCATGAAACAATCTGAATTGACCATCTCTCATGCTTCTTGCTTCCTCTTCATCTTCTTGTCCATTATGATTCCTCGAGATTGGAAGAACTTGAACTTTCCTTCTTGGAGTTATTGGAAAGAAATCCACGTGATTTCTTCCCTATAGAGCCGCTCGATTTATTTCCCCTTCTAGCTCACGGATATTCTTGTAATATTTGTAATTACTCTCTTGATTTTGTTTCTTATTTTCATACCGTCATATTTGTATATATACATACTATATCATCGATACACTCCTTTGTTTAGGTGGTGCTCTATAGGGAAGAAATCACATAATTTTCTTTCCTATAACTCCAATACCCCTTAACCAAGGTCTAAAATTCAGGTTTTGTGAATGGATCCTAGAGGGCGGGCTTTTTCTCTTTAAGTGGGTGTTCTCGGCTTGACTTGGATCAAGCCAAGGGTCATGTACACAAAAAGCGCATTTTTACCTACTTGCCCATTAGCCGTTTCCTTAACAAATGATAGTTACTCCTTCACAATCATATTTATTATTCAGGCAACTACTTATAGCCACCTTGTATGTATGTAACGTTCTTTAACAATTGTTGAGAGACTGAGGTTGTCATCTCTTGGCTTACAGGCTTGGACTTAATTGTAAGATAATTTGTCTACGTAAAACTTTATTGTGAGGATAAGCTGCGCATATGATCACTCCATTTTACTTTGAATTCCTATAGCAAGCAATGTGTCTGTTAACACACAACATGCATGTATTCAAAGGACTTTGCAATATTCAGTCGATCAATTCGATTTGTGGTTACTGATTCATATGTTAATATGGTACCTAGTCTCTTATAGGGTGACTGATATTATTTTTCCTTTCATGGTGCAGATGTGCAAGGATGGAGATTGTTGTTAGAGTTAAAGACATGCAAAGATCCTAGGATTTTATTTTAACACATACATACTTGGGCCATAGGTTTCAAGTTGGAGATGCTTTCGTCTCTTTTGAAGTACTAGTGAAGCTTTTTTTATGTGGCTCTTGTTTTAGTTTGGAGTTGAGTATCTGTTTTTTGCTTCTGAAAATTTGTATTTGACCATCAAACAGTGAAAATTGACTATGGAAGGAAGATCAATTTTCTAGTACATGTTTCATATGTTGGGCTTGGGCCTGCATGGCAAGTGCTTGTGCAAGTGGGCCAAATGCTGTTCCTTAGGCTTCCCATCAAATTGAGAGACATGACATATACCAGGCCTATACCAAACTATTAATTGGGCTTTCTTTGTTGGGTCACAGTCCAGTTTGAGGCTGGTTATGGACAAATAAAGCCCAATAACATGTGGGCCCAGCCCAAAGACAATCCTCACTTAGCTGGTTAATTTGTTATATATGCAATTACTACAAGTAGTAGTTAGTGTTCCATTGATTAAAGGGCACTCCCACTCCAATGGGAATGGGATCTTACTATCTTATTCATTATATTATATTATATTTAAATTTAATAGTTTGAGGGCACTCCCACTCCAATGGGAATGGGATCTTACTATATAATAATAATTATTATTTAATTAAATTAATAATTTGAGAATGATGGTGTACAAATTGGTATATAAAACAAGAAGCAAAAGTCAATTTGTTTAGAAGACGATGGCATATTAGTTATTGATGCATGTACTTAACTTGGGTTTTTGCTTTGTTACTTAACGGTGAGTGAGTTACACACACTTGCACCATATGCTCAAACACTGGTTGGTCCGTTTTCGCATCACTTGCAAATTAATTATATCTCATGAGACTGCACTTTTCATACATGATGCATGCATTCCTTAAATATACGGTCCATTTCATGAGTTCAACTTCTTGCTTTTCCCAATAGCCTGCATTTTAAGGAACATAGTACATTATAAAAAAGAAGTAGATCCCTTAATTATTCAAAGGAGCATATTTAATAAACTCGAATTTTCGGGTTGTGATATGTGTTGTAGGTAAAAACAAATCACATTGACTTTTCGAGCATGTAATAATAAATTTTCGCATATTTTTGAGTTGATACATTTTGATATTTGGGGTATTTGGCACACAACTGCATTGTCAGGCCATCACTTGTTTCTGTCAATTGTGGACGAATACAATAAGGCGACATGGATGCTTCTGATGAAACACAAATCAGAGACAAAGTCACTCATTCTAAACTTCTTTCATTGGATCATGGTGAGTTTGATACACATGTTGAGTGTCCTTGAACAAAAAGAGGACGTGAGTTCCAACATCGTGATTTGAAAGACTATTATAACATGATCAGAATGAAATTTCATACATGCTTTTAGTGTTTGTGCTATATGCATCAATAGACAAACGATAAATTTTCCGCTTGCTCGCGACCATATTGATCATGATTCTTATGGATTATGAAAGAAATCATTCAACGATTTCTTTCCTTCCTAATTCCGTTGACTCAATCATCCCATCTATCAAGCTACTTCTCATGTATATACACTAGGAATTAATTAGGCATATTCACTTCCTCATAGATGCTTATGAGTCTATAAATGTACATGTATGATATCAATGTAATGCAAGTCAGAAAGCATTTTGTCTAAGCCTTTCAGACATACCACTTTTTTAAATTTGAAAATTGGTTTTTAATATATTTTTAGGTTTGAAGTTTAAATTTTTAGTCACTGACATTTTGGACTTTTTAACTAAAAACTTAACATTTTTCATCTGAAATTTTAGACTGTGTCCCAATTTTTTTTTGGAGTATTTGAAGTAGTCAAAACTCTACTTTTTATTGCATATGAGGAGGGGGCCATCGTATAGCCACATCCTGCTCTTGGCCATAGGTGGAACCAACAGTTAAGCAAGTAATTAGCATCGCATTAATTAAGATGTTAAAAATAATTAGATTAGCGGCATAGATAAAGGGTACTTTATTTTACAACCAAGTTGTTAAAAAACAAGTAGATATAGTGATTAGGTTGAGTAATTTAGATCCTTCAAAAAGTTTGTGGAAAGGGCACTGCTGTACGTAGCACAGGAAAGGCCTATATTATTGTTACGTTTCATACTCCTTTTTCCATATTCTGAGGCCTGTTTGACCATTGCAAGAGCCATTTTCCATATACTATGAATTAATGCTCATAATATTCTAAATAAAGGGTTTCCTTTTTAACATATAAAATAAATGGCACTAGTGTAAATATAAATGAGAAGGAACCAAATTGTAATGGTGACTTGCATGTGAAATAAATGTATTCACAGTGTTTGATTTTTTTTCTAATATTTCTTATCTTGTGATGTATTCATTTTTCTTAAAAGATCAGAATGATAATATATAATTGATTGATTTTGAGAATTTCACGAGTCAAAATAAAATGTTGGTAATATATACATAATTTTTTATAATTTGAGTTTCAATTAATATTGAAAAAAAAACACAATATAGCAAATGAGCTTTGAAGACAAACAACATAGGCATGGAATTGATCCTAGGTTGTAACCGCATCCACATGTGCTTGGTTTTCTTTCATTTTCATTTTCAGCTTTGCACTTGTTTTTTGCTTCAATTTTTTTATCATGTGCTTTATTTCTCATTTGATGGTGTGTGTGACACTACTTGTCTACCTATAATTATAACCTCTCTTTATGTGTAATTGTAGCCTACATGCATAGAATAATTCTATGTTATACAAAAAGCATGAGCTCCATAGGTTAGTGTTGGGATTGGTTGAGCAGACCTCACCTATGGCTTTGTTCACCTATTTGCTAACATTGCCCTTATTTACCACTACATGGGTATTTGGGAAAAATCACCACTATTTTAGACCTACTCTTAATCAATCTTTCATCGAACTTGGTCATAATAATCTCAACACCACACATAACATATTGCTCCCTTTTTTGTTGCTACATTTTCTTCATCAACACACTTTTGTCTCTTCACTCTAAACACATTGATTTGATAATTCACCTATCATATTAAGGTTTAAAGTTAGATTAGTTTTTAAATATTTTTTCATGACTTGGTTTGTTTTTAAGAGGAACCTTGTTCTGAAACAACTAGCTACTCGTCCTTTTTTTAGCTTAAGTGCAAATTATATTCTTTTAATTGTTACGATAAAAATATGTATATTATATTTGTAATCTATAATATCGAATTATCTACAATCTGTTATCTACATATGAATTGGTTATTATCCTTCATTTATATTATTATGTATAAGCATAAACATTAATATTATGTAAATTATATCTGAATATTTATAGCCGTACATGAAGTTGTCGACTAGTAAAACAAAACAAAATTGTATTTGTCCTAAATTTATACCAAGTGTGTTAACTAGGGGCCAAACCAATGAAAATAGCCGCTATAAGAATCATTGTTTTCCATAATTAAGAAGCTTTATTTATTAAAATTACTTGTCCTATGTCCGCTTTAATTTGTGAGGATATATAAGAGAATTAAAAGAGCATAATGACTAGTACATTGTTTTGTTGCCTATATAATAGAGTACAACATGTGTTGTGGGGGTGAGCAAGCTCAAAACTCTAATTCCTCTGTGCTTTGTAGATATTAAGGTTATTATAGGTCCAATTAATGTTTTGGTCTCTCAATATTTTTACATAAGAAAACCTGCATCATCTGGTTTACTCTGTTTGTGCCAAAACAATACTGAATCTCGAGGAATCATAATGGACAAGAAGATGAAGAGGAAGCAAGAAGCATGAGAGATGGTCAATT
>JAYMTP010002000.1:0-21378 GCA_036897365.1 Geranium brycei
GAAGTTCACCCGTAAATGAACGGGTGGGTGGGTAATTGAGTCGGGTGGGTAGAAACCCGACCCGTGGACACCCCTAGTAGGGACGCTCTGTAGTTATAATAAAAGCGCTCCTAATTCTAAAAATACAATATTTTTATGGAGATTGAATATTATCAAATTTAATTTTGTTTTTTGCTATTTTAAAAAAGTAGAGGGGGTCAATGGTTTTATTTTAAATTTTGTGGGCGGTAAATAATATTTAATTTAGTTCATCATCATTTGATTAATGGGTGTGTATCATATCATTGCATAATCATAAGAGTAGACTTCTCTTCAAAACATATATTCTCTTTATTATAACCTAATTATGAACCTAGTAGTCTCAAGATTTATTTTTTTAACTATATACCTATGGGCTACAAGCTATTATCTCTTAATTAAGAAATAAAATTAAGCAACTTATTTTCCAAGAGAAAATAAGATAATGTACACATGAAAACTAGTGGCACATATATGGGTTCACATGGCAACCACTTGTTGTGCCTAAAGAATATGAGATATAGGTGCAAATAGTGTAGGCCAAAGCTTTCATGAAATTGGTGGGAGTGAAAGGGAAAGGAAGATAGAAACTAGCTAGTGGCATTGAGGTTATCACATCTTAGTGCAGTTTTTAAGGTACAATGTTGTTGTTCTTATTCAAGAAAAATATTCTAAAATTGACAATGTCCCCAATCAAGCTTGTATGTTATTTACTCTGATTGTTACTAAGAGCTGTTGAAGCTCCATCAAATATAAATTATACTTGAGTCATATTAGGTGTGCAGGTCTTGTCATCATTTGGTAGGTTATTTTGAGTCTTTTTTGAGTAATTACATTATTCTTAAATCATTTTTTTAAAGACTTAAATCATCCTTTTAATTCTTCATCTTTAATCATGATAGTTTTGATTCTATAACCTCTTTGATGAAAGTGTAAGTATAAAATCACTTATGTGTCACATTGAAGATATTTTAAAGTTTTTATTACATGAATGTGTTTTAGGATGTAACTTTTATCGTTATTGTGTGAGTTATTTTGATGCTTTTGATATAAAAACCTTGAGAGAAATCAGATTTCTTCATTAATAATGTGAGGTTTCAATTGTTGCGGTGTCCCCTCAAAAACAAATATGTGAAATATTAATCTTCTAGAATTTCTTTTTGTTTCTGGCTATCAAAATTTGTTCACAATATGGGTTTATTCATGAGTAGATTCTCATTATACCACCATCTTTTTATGGTCAAATTTTATTGATTTTGTTTGGAATCTCATCCTCTAGCTTTAGTTTTTTGTTTTGGATACAAATTAAACACAATATTAAAGCTATATAAACCAACTATTTATATGATATTTTAAATTTATGTGCATCCAAATGAGATATTCATAACCTAACAGGCTTCATTTGTCAACCAAGAATCAACATCTTCGTTTGTCTATCTATCACTAGTACTGTACTTCCACTTTGGTTTTGAATCCTCTTGGACCCATCTGATTTTCTTGTCTACTCTCTCTCTCTCTCACCCACAGCCCTGTTTGGTTTATTTTCTTTTTCTTTATATTGTCACAATAGAAGATAGGAATCAATAATTAAGTTTGGATTCATGCACAAGACTTAACAAATCGATCAAACCCTGAAATAGTACTCTCTGTCCCTCAAATAGTACCTCAAGGTTGCATTCATCTTTTTTTTTATTCTTGGTCTTTAAATTCGGACATAAACTAGTTTATACGAATAAATAATTAACAATAATCCTCTTGGATTCATTGGAAGTCCATTTTATAGCCCTAAGAGTTAAACGAGGAGAAGAAAATGATTAATGGATTATCAATTAAAATGCGTTTCATCTATATTAATAAGATAGTTTGGTTGATTTAGACGAACATTATCTCATAAAAATTATAATATTTAAATTTTAGTGTATCAAACATGTTATGTGCATAGTAATTAATAAGAATCAAGAAATTGTGACATCAATTCCTTCTACACAATTTAATATTTTGACTGAAAACATGTATGAATAAATTGAAAAGTTAAATTATTTGCCAAAATCAAAGGGTCCAAATCATGATAGCTCTTATGTCACTTTTGAGACCTTCCATGGTGTCTCCACTTTACACATAAAAGCACTTTAATATTTTACCTGCAGTTTCCTTCTTATTTCTTGCTTGCAGCTTTCAATTTATTGGCCCTCAATTAATCAATATTCTGTATTTGGCATGCGGAATCTTCTTTTAATCCTTCTTTTTTTCAATTTATGTGGGGTTGGTGAGGATTCTTTAAAAAGGATGACAAATATTAGTATCCCAATTTACAAGTACAGTGTATGATATCGATACTCCTAATCATTAACTGTTTATTAGATAATCATAATGATATAGTCCTAATCATGAGTTTGACAAATCAAACATTTAATCATATTCACAAACCAACTTAAATTGCCTTTTACATTAATAATACTGGTTTAGGAAGCAATAACTTCCTGCTGTAATATCAATGTTGTAAAAACATCCCACCTAAATAATATTAACCATAAATTAATTGAATTTTCTATTTTCTATCTAAAATATTATACAAATTATTGTTAAAAATTAAAATAAATAATAATAATGTCATATTTATTACATCATATCTTAAAAATAAAATAATATCAAAATAATCTTAAATGTTCTTAAAAGTATATATTTCAACTCTTATTCCTCTCCCGTCTCCATAATACTTGTCTAGGATGTTTTTTAATTTATGTACAAAGAACACTTATCAACTTAATTGCTCCGTTGATTTAAACCATCTAATTGCAAAAATACAGGCAATTGCTTTAAAAATCATCATCTATGTTGATTTTTAACACATTGGATACCATACACATATAAGCTCTACCTTTTCAAATCATCATTTAAAATATTTCCTATTGAATGTATCAGACGATGTGAAAAATGCGTTATCAAGATTGCTATAGAAGAAATTAATTTTAGGGCAAAATAGAGCAATTATGTGTTAATTAATTATTGATTGGGTTTCTAAATTAGTGTATAGCATAAGTTTGGGGAATCCATGGTGAATAGTTGGCCATGTTCACAAGAGCCCCACCTACATTACCTTTATTTTTGTTGCTGAAAATGGCAGACCATAGCCACCTTTATGTCTCTATACCCATGTTATCATTTTCCATTTTAATTGACATCTCATTGATCATCTCTATAACCTCCACCACTAACTTACATTTCATGCACCTACCAAATCTTCATCAAACCCTTGAAGAAAAACAATAAAAGCCACCCACAAAGCAAAATCACATAACCATTGCATTTCAGTGTTGGTGGTAATAGAGAATGGAAATTTGAGTGTTAGATGCTTATTGCTGAAAAAGGAAGTGGTGGAGATTTATAAACATCACTAGAATTTGACAACTCATTGAATTTGTGTTTTCTGACTTTGGTGCTCAAAAGTCATAATCTACATTTCAGAATTTAAGAAAAAGTAAAAGTAAAAGAAAGATCTTAACGTTGAAGTAAAAGCTCAAGCATATACGAGCGTAAAGGAAAATGATCCCACGCATACACGGGCATGAGAGTGAATGTTAAACTCACATAAAAATAAGCCTAAAAATAAAACATCAAACTGATAAAATTGACATTTTTGCTGCAGAGTCTTATCCGATATATATGATTGATTTTACGTAGTATCGGAGGAGGTTGATTTGAGCTTGTGTTTGTGGGCTCTCCGCACATACACCTCTTTATCCTGTTATGACCCACACTTATATAAAATCAAGAATCACACCCAACTGATAAGGTTGACTTTTAGTTGTGGAGTCTTACTTGATATATATACATGTGAGATTGTAAGCTTTGGTTGGATCTAATGAATCCCAGTTGTGATTGTATTTTGGTGTCAATGTATCCTTGGCATTGATTGTAAAGCAAAGCATTGTATTGATACTCTAAATACCCAAACAACCATTCATGATACAATTGCTCAATGCCCACCAAAAACTATGCAACAGTGTAGTTTTGGGGGAGAAAAGGGAATTATTTGCTTACTTAGAGTCCAGGCTACCTGAACAAACAAGGCCTGGTTGGCACTCAAGCAGGCACGGCGCTTCGACCAGAAGAGACTTGCAAACTAGCAGCATAGTCTCGTGCCCACAAGTCGTAGTGAATAATTTCCTCGAGAGAAGGAGCTGATACTAGTTCTGACCGGTGCTTGTCGCATGTTAGCTCCACAACCTTGAAAATATCCAGGTAGCTAATCCTGAAACCGGGCAAAACAGGTCATCAGCAGATGGATTTGTTCTAGGAGCACACTACGAGGAATGCTGCGGAATTCTAGTGCTATTCCTAAGATCACTGCTTTGGATGTAGTATTTCTATTAAAGAGAAGTTAAGAAAAGTTAGGTACTTACTTTTCATCAATAAACATCTCTACAGCCTTCTCATTAGCAGCACTGAGGACTCCAGTCATGGTGCCTCCAGCACGGCCAGCAGCATATGCAAGATCCATGGACGGGTATTTGGCATTGTCAGGGGCTTTGAATGTAAGTGAGCCAAGCCTGCAATATCCAATTTCGATAAATCAGTGAATCCAAACAAATACATCCGTTACTGTAAGTTCACAATTTTACAAGTTCATCACATGATGGAGAATGCACACATCATCATGGGATATTTTTTATTTTTTGATCATGAACGGCATATGGAAGGAGTAAACATGCAATCCTTCTCGAGCCGGTAGGCATGTTTTCTGTTACTACGAAACATACATAACCAGCTATAGAACTACTCTTGAAGTTACAGCAGGAAAGAGATTTTGACATATCATTAGACGATAAATGATATTTATTTATGGGTCTTTATGAGAAGTTAGAAGTATAATATGCCAGGGAAAAGTGTAATTACTTGCAAAGGTCAAGGCGAGGCCAGGTTACTTCAGAGCAATAAACTCTTTCCGGCCAGGACAATGTGTAGAGGATTGGTAAACGCATATCAGGCCACCCCAGCTGAGCTAGAACTGAAGAATCCTGTGGACAAATAAAAAATAATTACAAGGAGAAGACAGGAAGTGCTTTCATTACTATATTTTCTTACACTACAGCTGGTTTCAGTTAATAGATGAGAAGTTAGAGATAATGTAGGAGTCGAACCTGGGTTTCCACCATTGAATGTATAATAGACTGTGGATGAATTACAATATCAATATTATCGTAATCAGACCCATAGAGATAGTGGGCTTCAATGACTTCTAGACCCTGTAAAAGGAAAGGAGCGGTTGTTGCTTGCACGTCGAACCACAGAAGTAAATGGACTGAAAATATAGTGTGGCGCGTCAATTGAAGAGAACGAACCTTATTAAACAGTGTAGCAGAGTCAACAGTGATCTTTTTCCCCATACTCCAGTTGGGATGCTTCAATGCATCAGCAACTTGAACGTCTTTCAATTTTTCAACAGGCCAGTCTCTGCATGGGAAAAGATATTGTCATGTCATGCAACAGTTAACAGATTTGATGTTTAAACGATATTATAGATGAGTTCAACCACATCTTCATATATAGATAAACAGAAGATCCAAAGAGATCTCAGCCTAATACAAACAAAATGTTAGAAAAGTAAAAGACAACCTTTTATCCTAATTATCAGCTTCGACAATGACTTCATACCTGAAAGCCCCGCCAGATGCAGTTAATATAATACGCCGAAGGGCTCCCTCTGGCAAGCCTTGAATACACTGCAGAAAGAAGAACCTTGTTAGATCATAAGATTGGACCCTAGTTAAGTAAGATGTGATAGGTAAATAAGAAGGGTGAAACTAGCATGCACTTCTTTTTTATCAGCAATAACAGCAGGCATAAGGCATGATCTTGTTGGATATATGATGCATCAACCATTGCTTATTGATGACTTACAGCTGCCTTTTAGAATATAGTCAACGTGATGCAAGTATTCGACAACTATGAATAACTAGTTGGATTAATCATGAAGACGTTTTTCATACCTGAAATATAGCAGAATGTTCAGAATCGGCCGGAAGGATTTTTACGTTATGTTTGCGAGCGAGAGGGAGAACATAAGGACCGCCAGCAATCAGCGTCTCTTTATTGGCCAAAGCTATGTCTTTCCCAGCTTCTATTGCAGCAACGGTAGGCTAGCCAAAAATAACAGGAGAATTTTGAAATTGATATTTTGTGTTACTTGATATGTGGAATCTAGCCTGACATATCACTATTCAACTTCTAACCTGATCCTAACGAAAAAGTCGTTATAAATTATAATAAGTAAGACCTTTCGATGAAAAAACATAGAAGCATGACAATGAAATCAGTCTCACAATAGCAGAAAATTCTTGATCTATTTGACACAGACCCATAAGCACGTTTTGTGCATATTGTGTTCTCCAACTCAAACAGGTTGAGATTACACAATGTATTTTGCTGTTTACTTTTAACTAATAACCTAGTGCTTGGGTAAATAAGATAAACCTAAATAGTAGAGCTTCTGATAAAACTAAATTCTGATAAATCTTTTCTTAGAATCAACAAATGTCTTGCTGTCAAGAGAATTATTTTAAGATAGCAGCGTCACCCGTGACCTACAAGCATGCATACATAGAAAAGAGGTTCATACAGTATGTATTATTCATATACATTGAAATGTCTGTCAATCGGTTGTACAAATGACATTTGAAAAACAAATACATGATATAGTATATCTACAAAACCACAAGTATGTTAATTGTCTATATCTTATTACGTTGGCACCCATTGTATTGACAATTTGAACAAATATAACATCAGTATTGAAACTTCTTAAAACATTTTTTAACAAATGTGGAAAGAGAAATGCTCAATAGAGAACACAAATGACAGATTTATGTGTTTTTACCTTGAGTCCTGCACAACCTACTATCCCTGTAACTACAGTAACTGCATCTGGGTGGCGGGCAACCTGTAGATTATTTGTGAGAAAATAGCAAATATTTAGAATACCTTCTCAAGCCGGACATGTCAGAGCAATATATAATCCTTTTCTTTTCTTGTTTGCATTGAACATATATATTAAACAATAGATATTAACCTACCTCAACAACTCCTTGCTCTCCAGGAATAATTTCAGGCATGTGCTCGACACGAGCCAAAGCCTCTTTCAGTTCATCGATTAATGACACATTTCTTACAGCAACCAGCTGAGGTTTAAATGTCTTCACCTGTACAATACCATAAGTTAATGATCAACAATGAACCATAACTAAACGTAATTATTGTCTTAATCTATTCTGATCTTACGGTAGACAATAAACGAGAAAACACCATTTGCACTCATTTATAACAACAGCTCTGTTATCATCAGCAGATCAATATTATCTGATATGATGATTAAGTGATGGTAAAAGTTTTCCACATAGGCTTTGGAGGCAAAAAATTGTCACTAAGAGTTCTGTAACATTTTGAAATTGAGAGGTTACCTGTTCAGCAAGAAGAGTAATGTTTGAACCAGCTGCAAGAGCTACAACTCTGAATTTATCAGGATTCTCAGCCACTATGTCTAATGTCTGCAGAACAATAAAATCTGATTCCAAGCAACTAATAGACGGCCAAAACCAATTCAGCACCAAGAACATGATAAAAAGGAAAAAGAAAAAAAGAAGATAGATGGGTTTTGATTTGTACCTGAGTTCCAATGGAACCAGTAGATCCAACAATAGAGATGGGCTTCGGACCTTCCCAAGTCTTCCGATCATACTCTGGAACAGCTCGTCCTGGCCAAGCCGGAGGCGGTGGCTGTACTGAAGCAGAACATTGAATTTTCCTACCAAACGCTGTTCCAAAATCCTTCCTCTTGAATGTGAACCCACCTAGAAATCATAAACCCGTTAAAAACAAAAAGAACAATACAAACCATCATGATTTCATCAACATGACGATAAAGGAACACAACTTTACAAAGAAACTGATCATATCAAAAATCAAAACTCTAAGAAATCAACCAAGTAGAAAGCAGTAATAAACAAAATGAAATGATCACACTCTCCTCTAACTTGGCACCAGCTTACAAATTCAGGAGTTGATGCTAATTTAATTATAATTGAATGACCAACAAAACCCATATAACCAATCACAAGTGCAGTTTCAAGAACACAAAAAAAAACTAAAAGCCTAAAACCAAACAGAAGATACACAAAATCATTCTGATCCCAGCAGATGAAGTCAAAATCACCACCAACCATGGCCAATCAGCACTCAAATTTTACAGCACATACATGAAAGAGAAAGGCGAATCCATAAAAGTACAACAAACCCACAACAATCAAACCAATAAAAGAACACGCTGCACAACAGAAAGCGAAAGCAAAGATCCCTTTTACTCTTTTGCAAACTTTCTCGGAACCCAAACACGAAAAACAGAAATGAAACTAAACCTGAAACCGGAAGCTTGGGAAGGTGATTGGGCCTTGTAGAGTCCAAGAAAGAGACGGACTTGAGCTCAGCTGGACAGAGCAAGTTCAGAGCCATCGATTCAAAACCCAGAAACTGTAATCGCTACTTCTGCTGAAAATCGAGAGCTTGCAAAGTGTGGTCTACAGTCTACACAATCATGTATGTACACACACACCTATATATATAATATGGTTTTGTTTCGGAATCTGAGAGTAGAGAGAGTGAAAGATAAGAGACGACAATGGAGTCACTGAATCAACTCAGCTTCACTCGGACTCGACTCAGTGCCGTTCCAGCTAAAACGACGTCGTTTAGCAAAACTATTTTGTTAAATTCTTGATAGAACATTTATTTTCTTATTAATGGCACGTTTTTCCATTTTTTGTTTTATGTATTAAATGGTCCGTTGGAATCAATATAATTTGGTAAAATATTACCAAATCAATCACCAATACACAGAAACTTAAACATAAACTTTTGTGCAATTGGCTTGTACTGATTAAATGCAACATAATTGTATTCATGCATGTCAAATTGTTGGCTCCTTCTTTTCAAATATTAAGAACAATTATTAAAAAAAAAGATTTTAAAATAGATCAAATTTTTATTGGACCGCATTTAATTTGAACAGTGTCAAAACCTAAAATTAAAATCTTATCTAGTACCTACATATTATTTATATGGGTAATAATGGGTGGGTTTTGGAAAATAGATTATAAATATGTGGGCCACCACAAGAAAAATAATTCAACTTTATCAAATTGTCCAAAACTGTATATTTTTGAACAAGAAATGAAGTTTTGAATGGATATTTTCAAATTAGAATATCGACTATATAATAAGAAATTAATCACCAAGTAGCAGCCGGAATATAATATTTGTTGACAGTACTATTATACCTAACCACTATGTATAGTAATAGCATGGTCCACGGGTCTATTAAGTTCATGTATTTAAGCGTTTTGAAACATATGAATCCCACAAAATTTATTCTCTTAAATGTTATTAACACGAAAGATTGAAGATTGAACACAAAGGCATCGAATGTGTTAACAAATTATTCATGCAAAAAATACAAGTTTTTATCCATTATCAATAGGAGGAAATAACTCTTTTTAGTAGGGGTGAGCATAAGTCTAATCGGGCTAATTATTGGACCCAATCTTGAAGGAGCGTGTTAAGATAAAGATGGCCTATTAGTTGAAGTGAGTTTTAACAGGTTGGGAACGGGTTTGACTCGGACCGGTTGAGGGTTTTACCCAACCCGGCTCACACTGATGTGCTATATTTTTGGGTTGATGTTTCTAACAAAAAAATTAAAATTTTTTGGATAGATTAATTGTTTAGAAAAAATAAACATATCACCATATCAACCAACCAATTACAAATTATAACTATATAATTTGAGTTCAGTTAGGTATCTTACTTGGGCTGGGTTGGGTAGCATTATAGCGGGTTGGATTAGGTTTAATATATCCAACCCGCCACTTGGCCCAAATGTAACGGGTTGGACATTTTTAAACCCGTTACATGTTCAGTTGCCCCGGGGGTTGGATCTTGAGTGAGTGGGCTAGGCCAGGTTGACGGGTTTTTGTGCTCACCCCTACTGATGTTCTAACCAACTGAATTTTAAATTTAATTGACAGTTAATTTTTGCAAAATTTTCTTAGTGAATGTTCATTTTCAGGATATGAGCTGAAATTGGGCCGAGGCTCAATAGTAGAAAACAAGAGTTTAAAATCCCAATATGGGCAACGGATTTAATAAGTAAATTCGAGACTCATTGAGGCCCATATTTTATGCAGAAAATAAACCCAAAATAGTCTTCTAACTTTCTATAGCCCAATCCAAACACGTCAGATCCACAGTAATTACACATGGCTCAATCTTATGGATACATAAAAAAAAGAATCGCAAAATAAAATTTTCATTAACACATTTTTACTGCATTAAATTTGGTGGATTATGATTAAATTGAATCATAATAAACTACATGAGCCAAATCAGATGATACAAAAAGTATAATAGAGTTGTTTTCCTAGATCTATACATTATTATTGTTATTAATCAGTGTTGTAAGAAAATTCGGTCAAGTCTGTCGTTTGATGGCGAATAGGTGGGGTTTTCACGACACCAACCCGATTATATGTAATCGGTTGGTTTAATTCGGCTAGCCGAATTAAATTAGGTGAGCCAAGCATGATTTAAGTGTGTTTAGGCAATTATTTTATGAAAAATATTTAAGCAAATAAAAACTAAAAAATACTAAAAATAAAACTAAAACTAAAATAATTTTTACTAAACAGCAATTTTATTGATATATTTATATTTTTAAGTATATAAATTAATCAAAGACTAACAAAATTATATTTTATGTTTTACATCATAAATATTTATATTTTATTATTTTTGCATAATATAATTCATATTTTTATTTTATATGTATATTAATTAGTTAATTCAATTAATTATATATAATTAATTAATTCCTTAGTCCTCGATTAATCTCTGAAATCCCTATTGACCGACTGCGCCTAATGACGTTTACAACACTATTATTAATAAAAAAAATGGCATAATATATCTTCATCTCAACAATTGTCTCATTTGATTTTTACAATATATTTAAAATTTTATAGAAATAACTCATGAAAAATTCATTATTATTAGTTAATTAAAAAAATAAAAATGATACACTTAGTTTGCAAAATAGGGATTATTTGATTCCACTTCTATGTGTGTATATATATATGGACACACTCTAGTGCGAATTTTGTTCTGCCTGAACTGTGTTCGAATGCGTGTGAGCCGCTTATCTGCGAGATTAAAACAGTGCACGACACGTGGCAGGAGCGCATTGTGCACTTAATTAAAGGGCAGTTTCGTATTTTTGCATGCACGTGAACAATAAAAATTTTAGCTTTGCCGGTACAACTTTGTGTTCAAAATTGAGAGTAAAATGTTCAACATTGGGAGTAGATAGTTTAACATTGGGAGTAGAATGTTCAAATTGAACGTAGAATGGTCAAAATTAGGAGTAGAATGTTCAACATTCGGAGTAGAATGTGAGTTAAATGTTCAGTGCTTGGAGTAGAATGTTCAAATTGGGGGTAGAATATTCAACATTCGAGAGTATAATGTTCAATATTCGGAGTAGAATATTACTGAAATGCAAAGTTGTACTGAAAAAACTAAAAGGTCTACTGTTCACGCACGTGCAAAATTACGGAACTACCCCTCACTTAAGTGCGCAGTGCGCGCGCGACACGTGTCGCGCGCTGATTCAATCTCCTAAATGAGTGGCCCACACTCTCGTTCGCACCATTCAGCATCTGAGTGTAATTCTATATATATGTATATATATGATCACATTTAGGTACAAACCGGACTTCATGTCTAAACCGCCCAAACAGGTATAAGGTTAGTGCAAAATAGTAGAATGTTGTGGACTGGGGGGAATGGTTGCGCAAAATGGTAGAATGTTGTGAACCCGAAAGTAAAACTTCTCTACCACGTGTCAGAGCGCGTGCAATTTTTAACGATCCAGCGATTGGGATTGGTTCGGACGGTTTGAACACTTCACCCGTATGTTTGTAGTGGAGTGTACTATATACAGAAAGCTTATTTCGAGACTAGTGTTATTTTTCATGCCCATGACTGGAGCTGCGCATGGTTGCATGTGTTAGGTGCAACTAATTGAATATGAAGTACACAAGTTATGATAGTAAACCTTCCATCTTCAGATCTAACATGCACAGATTTTCCTTGTTTGTTCACACATTTCTCCATTTACAGTCTCTTTTTCATAACCATAACCATAACACAAAAAAATAATATCTTTGAATGACTTTTATTTCTTCTGTATCATTTTGAGTATCTTTATAATGCACAAATGAGATTGATCAATTGACACATTGCCCCATTCAATGCAATAGCACCAAGCTCTAGAAACTAGACAACCAAAATGGAAAATTTCCCTTTTTCTAAATCTATTTGTTGCATTTGCGTATGCATGTATGTTGATCTTCAATTATTTATCATGTGTTGTCTATAGATCATTATCCTCCCTCATTATTGACCTATGTAATTAACTCTCTTTTGTAGGGTCTCACTCTCACCCCACCTAATAATGTCACATGGTCATATGTACTATATATATCATCAATTGGTACCCTTGGTAGGTAATTAATCATGTAAGTTTAAATTTTTACTATAGTTTTTATTTTTTGGCATGCATTACATGTAAAAATGATTAAGATTAAGACTCGTGATATTAGATTGTCGGACAATGTAGTAATGTGTAGGAGTGTTTACTATTTGATTTTGAACCAAACTGATGAAATTCAATTTGACTCAGTTTTGAATTGGCCAGATAATGCTTTATTGAGTTCTATTATAGACATTTTCATGTATTTTTCATTTTTCAAGTTTCTTTTAACTTATTTTTTGTTGGTGTAATACTTGTATGCCCAATTAATAGAGATAAGTGACCTAACATAAGCCATGTGTTTAAATTGACCGATTTTCAGTTCAATTTTTACATATCGAAACTGAATTGAACTGCTTCGTTTCTATATGATTTTATTCTTCCGTTGGTCGGTTTGAGTTTTTCACAGCAGTCCTAGTAATGGGTACAATTCAACTTCTTCTTGTTATTTTTTTCCTATCATTGGAGTTGCTTTCAAAATGTCAATGATGAGTGATAAGTTTGTTCTTGACAATTGGAGACATGGCTAAAGACATATTCATAGTGTGAGCAGTGAAATTGAGGGCATGTGGGTGCAGAGAGTTTTTGGTGTGTTTTGGAATAACCAAAACCATACAAGGGCTAGTTTCCAAAATCTGCTTGACCTACTTGACCTTGTGCCTCCTCTCCTTCACTACACTACCTGACAAAGATCAAAGGCTTTTACTCTCTTTTGCTGGTTTTGTGGTGAGTGAGAATTGAGAATTGAGAATTGAGAGTGGCGATTTCAGTTTCTTGTGCTGTAAAAACACCCTTTTAGGACATTGCTCCATCATGAAATGAGACTATGGATCATTTGGTACCACTCAAGTACTCCAAGAACTTACAAGAGACATGTCCTAAGAAAAGAAAGGTCATTTTGTGCATAAAGGTATGCACAAGACAAGGAGATAGAGTTGAGAACCATATCTATCCCACAATATTTTCATTTTATTTCCTTTTCACACACCTAAATTTTATTACTGTAACTAAGATTTGAACTCGAACTCTAATTTCATACCACAAGGTTAAATGTTTTACTCTTCTAATCTAATTAATTTTACACATGAATCAAAATTAATCAACTAGCCTTTTTCAATTAAAAAAATTATCATCCAATTTTGTAAATGCATTGGATTTAGTGTCACGGGGAGTGAGGAGGGTATGATCCAAACTTTTCTTCAAATTCTGGAGGAAAATGGAAGAGACCTTCAAACCGAAACTTAGGCGCTTAGCTCTCCTTTTTTTTCCTTGTCTTTCTATCTTGTAATTTCTTTCTTGCACTTCCCTTGTATCATTTCTTAGAGTTGTTTTTTCCCAATTTAAAAATCGATTACCTATTTATTTAATATAATATAAACAATGTATTTATTTATAAATTCACGTACAAATCAATTAACACACCTGCACATTAAAGAATATTGCCGAAATAACATTGTAAAGTATATAATTCTGTTTGTGACATATATTTCATTGTTGTTTCATTCTTATGCAAGATGTAACATTGCTTGTAACTATTTTTTAGAATAAATAAATAATATTTTATCAATTACAGCATATATGATAAGAAAATCTTTGAAATTGGAAAACATCGTTTTCACAATTAACAACATCTTATATATAAACCCTACCATACACTAATTGTGGTTCACTGACCTTTTCGATTGAACAATGAAATGATTACATATCCAAATCCTTACGCCTAACACAATGTGACACACCAATATCACAATATTGCCAATGAACAAAGCACAAGCACAAAGACACTTGCATTTTCGTAGGATTGCAAAAAATCATAAGCACACCCTACATTTATCATTCACACAAGGACACATTTCAGTGATCAGGACCACTTGGAGTGCCTCATAAATTCGTTTCCCGAATTTGGTGTCGCATTCAAGACCTTCACATGTAAATAATTGCCTTGCTGCCCCCAATTCGACCCACGTAAATAAAATTGCCGCAGCTCAAAATCCCGTCATTATTAACAAAGTTGGATACGTCTTGAATCGATTATTATCTCGTTGAAATTGCTTAATACGGTGATTTTGCTGACCGGTATCTGGTGTTCGGGATTTGATGATGTGGTCTAAGCCTAATTTGAGATGAATATTAATTAGATTATGATTACTTGTTTCCTACTAGGGTCTGATGGAGTCTATTTGTGTAACTTAGTCGAACTCATGGGGTGTATTTCGATCCTCTCTACTTATCAGGGTTTGGTCTTTCATAACAACGCTGGATATACCCTTGAATCGACTCTAGTCCCACTAAGATTAGCTAGTACGATGATCTTGCTGCCCAATTATCAAGTCGAGGACCAAGAAAATTAACAAAAAACTGACCAACAATATATGTTCGGGTTTAGTGATATGCCATACTAAAGAAAATTGATTCCATGACTTGTATTACAAATCAGAGAATATATACAAGTTACAATCATAAAAGCTAGGCTACAGATTAGGTAACTGACGGCTAAAACTATGATGATCAAATATTACAAATAATGAGAGAATATATTTAATAAATGCTAAATATATTCTAACACACACCCTCAGTCAAAGCAGTAGACTCTCGTATGCTTAGACTGTCCCTGAAATCATTAAATAGAACGCGCGGAAGCCCTTTTGTAAAAATATCAGCAATTTGGTAACGGGACGGCACATGAAGCACACAGACTTCGCCACGAGCCACTTTCTCACAAACGAAGTAAATATCCATCTCAATGTGTTTGGTGCGTTGATGTTGAACGGGATTGCTGGATAAATATATCGCACTCACATTGTCACAGTTGACTAGAGTAGTTTTTTGAATGGGGCAATGCAATTCTAGAAGGAGGTTCCTGATCCATCAAAAATCAGAAACAACATTAGCCACACCCCTGTATTCTGCCTCTGCACTGCTGCGGGAGAGAGTAGGATGCCGTTTAGAGGACCAAGAGACCAGATTATCCCCAAGGAATACACAATACCCAGAAGTGGAACGACGGGTATCAGGACACCCTCCCCAATCAGCATCCGTATAAGAGATTAGTCGATCGACGGTGGATTTGTAAAAATGCAAACCATGAGATAAAGTACCCTGAAGATAGCGGATGATGCGCTTGAGAACACTCATATGCTCATGTGTCGGAGCATACATGTGAAGACAAACCTGTTGCACGACATAAGATATATCAGGGCGAGTGAAAGTATGATATTGAAGGGCGTCTGCAAGACTACGGTATTTAGTCGGATCATCAAAAGGAGCACCACTAGTGGCACTAAGCTTGGACTTAGTATCAACGGGAGTAGAACATGAACTGCAGTTAGACATGCCGGCACGTTTAATAATTTTTGCAGCATATTGTTTTTGAGATAAAAATAGTCCATGAGCATGACGAGTAACAACTATACCCAAAAAGAAACTCAGAGGGCCTAAGTCCTTTGTAGCAAACTCAGAACCCAAGAGGGTCATAAAGTACTTATGAAGACGATCATATGAAGCCGTAAATATAATGTCGTCCACATACAACAGAATATAGGCAGTGACGACTAAAACTATGCTAATCAAATATTACAAATAATGAGAGAATATATTAATAAATGCTAAATATATTCTAACATATACGCTGAATTAGGGCCGCTTATTGCATTATGATTTCTTGTTTTTCTGTATTCAATTAGGGTATGATGTAGTAGTATGTGGTGTTCTAATATCTCCGACTTGTCTAATTAATTCTTGATTAGTTTCCAATTAATTCTCTATAATTTTTTTTATTAATTCTTTAATTCGATTTATTTTTCGATTAACATTGACTAATTCTCAATTTTTTTGTCATAAGGCCCTTTCCGCCCGACTAACGTCTGTATCACTTTTTAGAACACTGAGTAATATGTATACTGCTCATGGAACCTAGCTGAATTCAATCGATGATTCTTGTACTATGATTTTTTTGATAAGAATTTATCATTTATGCACGACTTGAATCAGGTGTTCTTGTTTATCATTTTTTCTACATTCGATCGGTCGTTCGTTTCCACGTAAATCTTTCTCACTTTAACAAACAATAAGTAACAACTCTCTCATTTTATTTTATTGATGATGAGAAAGTAGGAGACTATTACAAATCAAAATCAAGAGAACAGCCGTCAAGAAACTCCATCAAACCGGGCGTGTAGAGATTGAAATGATCATCGGAGAACCAGTCAGTGAATCCATCCGTTGGCGTGAGCTCTTGAGAGCTACAGAACCCGATCGTGCGGCCCGAGCCATCTTGGGCCGCCTCCGGATCCACAGCTCCGTCCGAAGGCTCGTCGGAGCTGGGAATTTTCTCTTTTTCTTTGAGCCGTGTTCTTGTAGAAGCACTCACTTTGAATTTTCCTTTCTTCATGACTCCGAGCTTTTTGCTCAAATGAGTGTTCCAGTGGTTCTTCACTTGATTGTCCGTCCTCCCCGGAACCCTCCCCGCTATCAACGACCACCTGTGAAAACGCGCAGTTTCACGTTAAAGCTCGATCCACCTAAAATTTCAAACTGATAATGATTTTTTTCACGTGCAAGTTTGACCGAGAGAATTCACATTATACGAGACTGCATATGAACTGGATGTGTGATAAAGCTCGACCCACCTAAAAATTCAGACTGATGATAGGGATTACCGAAGAAGAAAAAAAACTAAAATCCAACGGGAACCCAATATTTTTGATCTGGAAGGACACTTGATGAGATTGTCTTGAATCCATATCGTTGTGACTCTTATAGAGAGATAAAATACATTGAAACTTGAGATATATGAATACACGGCCATCATATTTCGATATCTTGTTCAAGTTCGATATACCCAATATCTCAAATTTCAAGGATCTTGAAAATGGATTAACAAACACGTCAATGACAATCATAAACAGTTGAAGTCTATAAAGAAGACCTAAGATATAATCAGTATTTCCAATGTGGGACTCTGATACCTGTTTCCGAGTAGATTGTGGAGACGAATGATGAGATCTTCTTCTTCCTCGGAGAAATCCCCTCGCTTCACGCTGGGGCTCAAATAATTGATCCATCTCAATCTGCAACTTTTGCCACACCTCTTCAAACCTGCAATGGCAATCAAAAGACATAGCTCAGTGACTTTACATGGAAACTTAAGCAACAAAGTCCACACCCCAAATAGCAGTAATATGTGGCAAGATTTGGGTTCAAGACAATACCTGTGACCCTGGCTACTTGATTCCACTTGCCTTTACCATGAGTCCTTATGTAGTCCATTAGAGTTGTGTCTTCCTCCTCTGTCCACAACCCTTTTCTGTATGTGTTTGCTCCTTCCATTTGATGTCTAGTGAGAGGGAGTGTGTGTGAGGGAGAGAGAGAGAGAGGTTTTGGCTAAGGGTGAGTGTGGGGTGTAGTGAGCTTATAGATATAATTGTATGTGTGGATGTGGAGTTTATGTGCAGTTTTCATATGGTAAAGTTGTAAGTTTTCTTTTTCTTTAAGGGGAAAATGACAAAATCTTGTGGTATATTATCACAATTTTTGGAAGATGTGTTGTGTATCTTGAGAGCGGCAAAAAAATCAATCTTGATTTTCGTGTAAAAATAACAAAATTGTTCTCAAATTTAAGAATTGTGTTTTCTTAATAAAAATATAAATAAATATATTTTAAAAAATCTCTGAAAAAATCTTTTAACTAAAATTTGTATAATCAAATTTTTATTCAAATCATTTTTAAAATAAAAATTAATTTATAAAAATTTTAATCCTAAATTTTAAAAATAATTTTATTATTTTTGTACAAATATCCATATTAAACACATAAAATTAAAGTTCACAATATTCTTTTATCATTAACCCTGTGGCACAAAACTGCAAACTTTTTTTTTGCCATTTTCCTTTTGTTTTTAATGATTTTTTGGGAAGAAGAGAAATGGGTGATGGAGTGGCCATGTATGGTAAAGTTGTCTCGCATCAATCAAATGGCATTTGTTTGCTACCCTAATTCTTACACATCATTATAGTATGGGCCCTATCAAGGCCACTCTATATCATATCCTCTCTCTCTCTACATATCTCAATCTCAATCACAATCACAATGTGCATGGTCACTTCTCACAAGGATTATATAATTACCATAAACAAAATATATTTAAAATGTATATATCATCCCAATGGGACACTCTAACAATTGAGCATCACACTGTTTGTAATGAAGTCGATGGTTCGATCCCGTTAAGAGAGTGAGATGGTCTTATGAGTAAATAGCGTTGATGCAATAATTTGAAAATGTTAATTAAGCATTAAAAACTAATATAAGGATGAAATTATCAATCACTTATAGGTCCTAGTAGATCTGTTTCACCCATGGGTAGATAGCTAAAATAAAAGTAGACCGGTCATTTTTCATTTTTATTTTCTTTATGATTAAACAAAAAATGTACTGTTAAATCATGAGAAAATTTGTATTCATTTTTTTATATCACGTGAATTATAATTGAATCGGCTAAAATTTACTTGATCATAATCTCTACCCTACTCTGTTTAACAACAATGATGATAAGAGCACAACTCCATCATTTAACCTTTGAACTTAGCAAAAAGCCCAATTGAGTTTCCACAATAAACCCTAAAAGCTCCATGAGCTGGAGGGAGGATCAACATCATGCTCATGCTACTACAAATCACTATCATGAACCATATCAGCACACAAGACAAGCATTGAGATGCTACTTGAGAAACCAATATTATCATTATATATAAGTTGATCTCTTGATCATGGCATCAACTAGGAAAGTAACCTCTCCTCCAATCATGGGCTTATTGGGTTCCTTATTATTGCAATCTCTTTAGGGGGTTGTTGAGATGGATACAGTAGCAACCATTTAATTTAAGACACATTACAAGCTACTAGTGAGTCATCTCACCACCATGTTGCCAATTTGGCACAAAATGGGCATGAAATGTCCACAGAGGATCTCTCATTGCTCATTAACAAAAATGATCTTTTCCCTCAAGCTTTCATGACCCATTTAAGCATTTCATTGTAGTGAGCCCTTGTCGCATTTCAATTAGGTCGTCGTATAGACAATAATATAATTTTAAAGATCGAAAAGTAAGCATTCAAACTGATTTTTCAGTGAAAATCAAAAGTAAGTCTTGATGTTCTTATTTCTTTTTTATTTGTATTTGGTCGTTGTCATTTATCACTTAAAACAAAAAATTGTAAAGTTAAAATGGAAAAATATTTAATACCCAATATACCCTTCAAACATTTCAGCATGGAGGGTTGGTGGGTGAATATCAATGCCCAAATGTGAAGGAGCACCAACTTAGTACACACTGCTCAAAAATTGATTTTAAACTGTGGACTGAATTGAGTCATTGACAAGACATTCCATGGTGTTGACCAGAGATCAACACATTTTCCTGATAAATCCCCCAAAGGTGGAAAATTTCTGAGAAATGGGAACAAATACATGAATCCATGGATACATGCAAGAATGTCCTAAACAGTTGACAAAATGTCATGAACACATTTTTGTAGCTTTCTCCACCTCAATTTTATCAATTAGAAACAAAGAACATTCAATGCAGTTGGCAATGGGACAGTGTACACAGAACATGCCAACGGACTCATGACTGTAGTGTATTAAACTCCAAGACCAAGACCATGACAATTATTTTTATTTCTCTGCTCAATATTGGCTTCTCTCATGGACCATAACCACAAGATGGGTACTAAATATTGAGAATTGACCATGACCCTTCACTGGTTTTTTATTCTATTTCTTCTACAAAGAAACCTCAGATTGGCTTCTCCTATGTTCTATGGCTGACACTTTGGTCCTAAGAAGATGAGGAATGATGTCCTGCTCATTTTCCCACCTTTTTATCAAGCCTAAGGCTAATCGAGAATTAATAGAGTATTAATCAGAAACTAATTAGACTATAGTTTTTAGTAGAATTGCATTGTAATCCGGAAAACTAACATAGAATGTGCATGTTCAAACTCACGAGATAGAAAATCTCGATCGTCGAGTTTGAACATTCTATAAAAATCCAACCCGTGACCATTAATTAGTTAAGTTACCAGACTCTTATCGCCTCCTCTATACTTTCGACGACTAATCAAAATTTTGAGTCCTGAAAAATAATAGGGTCTAGAACTAAGTTTGTGAACGATAAGGGTGTTTTTTTTCCAATCAAAGGAGTTCATATCACACAAACCCTACCTCCTGTTCCTAAGTTTGTGATAGGATATTTCATTTTCAGGGCTATAAAGAACCCACAACTACTCTCAAACTTGAATTGAGCACAGCCACAACAAGTTCACCAAAGTGGTCACTGCCTTCAGAATTTTCCCCTATCATTAATTTTTTTCAGATAAACATTCTGATCCTAAAATGCCCCATATTTCTTCTGTGGCACTGTGGATGATGGTCCAACAAAAAATTTAACATCACCCATTTATTCCTATAGAGAATTAGAAACGCTTGTTTCCGATCAATTCGTGTACATATGTTTAGCACCGAGCTTGTACATGTTTCATCTGGAGCCGGTGAGCTCAGGAGAAGGCACAAATCTGATCAAAATTCACCTTGACACGGACTGAACTACTTACAGGTAATTTTCTAACCGAACATTAACAGGGGGGGGGGGGGGGGGGCCCCGAAAAATTAAAAGGGGCTGGGCAAAATAAAAAAAAATCACAAAGAATAACCAACAAACCC
>JAYMTP010002001.1:0-21378 GCA_036897365.1 Geranium brycei
AAGAAAGAGTAGAGAAACTTCACCGGATTGATGGCACACGATCAGAAAATCGTATCAAATCACTCGGACCTCAAAACACAAATTCCAACGGTCAGAACGTAGTACCACGTCTCCCGAACACCCTGTCCAAAAATCAGCACAATCCAACGGTGGATCGACCTCCGATCGGACTCGTGAATCTTGCTGGTCGGCCCTGAAAGTAGCAGAAAATTCTGCACGAATTTCACTCTATTTCTCTCTTGAATTGCCTTATTTCCTTCTCTCTATTGCCTCCTATTTATAGGAGAGCAATTATGGTTTCCTTCTTCATGTGGGCTACTAACCACATGGGCTTTGAGCCTCCACTTATTAAATAAAGGCCCAACACCAAATAGGTGTAAGAAATCCACCTATCACTAAACTCACAATTAAATCAATAAAGAAAAAAAATTTAATTAAAAATCAAACCTACACACGAACAATATTTAAGCTTCAAATTGTCCGTCGAATTAAGTTCAAAAACCATTGGTTCAAAATTGGTCAAAGTTTGCAACTTATGTTTCTGACCGTTGTGTGATGCGGCTGATGAATATGTTTTGTTCTCCTTTCTGCCGTGGAATATAATACACAATAGTTTTGTTTAAGACTCAAAGATTTGTTTCTTTACATGCGATATATAATAATTATTATATAATAACTAATTACATTCAAGTATAAATTTCAAGCAATATATAATGATGAGAGCATCTTATACTCTAAGACATCGGATGTTTCAGTTCTAATAAATACTTAGTTAACGCATGTTAACTGTTAAGATAAAGAGTATTTACTTTTACCAAATTTATAGTTTATATATATATATATATATACACATCCATAATAAAAATAAGAAACATTCTTTTGCATACAAATACAATTTATTTTTTTACTAATAAGCAGTAAAAAAATAACTCCTCATAATAAGAATAATCTTTTTATTCATGTACTGATCATTCAGGAGTGGACTACCCAACCATAGTTGAAAAATAAACCAAATTTGAATCAAACAAAACTAATGAATACTTATTTGGCTAAGATGGATTAATTTTAGTATTTATAATTGGCATTTATTAACTAAACTAGTGCTTACATGTGTGTATGTATGCTACAAACCATGAAAGTAATACAACCCTGGCGTGGCATTCACGTGAAACGTGACTAGTTATATCAATTCAATTATTATCATTAATTAATATAAGGGACCTAACTATAATAAAATAATATTTTTATATTTTAACTAATTTTCTACTCTTTTTTAATACTCTAACAACATTTTGTGACAACCCACCTCAAAATACCTAAACTACTCCCAGTTCAATTGAAAAAATAAAATAAAATTAATGGAAAAATCAAACTGGTTCAAATTAAACCGGTTCAAATCAAATTCTTTAATCTGATCGGTTCAAAACCTTAATTAATATAATAATATCACAAATATTTAATAAAATTACAAAAATATGAAAAAAAACAAAGATCCTCCTCCTCCGATGCGAACCACAGAACCAGACCCAGCTCCGGCAATGCCTTCGGCCTCGTTTCCGGCGTTGTCTCCGGAGTCTCTTCCGGCCTTATCTCCGTCGTCTCTTCCGGCCTCGTCTCGTAACCGACAACTCCTTCTTCAAGAACAGCAAAGGTCCCGATTTCCTCACAAATGCTATAGTACCCAAATTAACCATAGATTCAAGACTTTGAGCTCTTCTCTATCTCTAAAATTTCTCAGCTCATCAAAATATAGCATGAAATTGAAAATGACCCAAATTTGCTCACCATTATTTATAACAGCATCCCAATTGGTCTTGCCTATCTTTCTGAAATTGTTTCAAATCCTAAGTCCCACCCACTTAAGGTTCTGAAATTTGGTCACCACCTCAGGTTCCTCTGCCGCCGGAGCAACTCCGTTGGCAGCGGCACAACTCTTATTGGCCTCCGGTATGACCAGTTTCTCCTCCGCCTCCTTGAGGTCGTCGACGGCGACCATAGCTCCTCCATTATTCACAGAAGAGGCTTTGAGCGCAGGGAAGAGCAAGGTGTGCCTTTTTGGTGAGATGGAGGATATGAGGGTTGCCGATTCCGAGACAATGGAGACGGGGCGGGAAGAGCCGCCGGAGACAACCCGGGAGACGAGGCCGGGTCTGGTTATGTGGTTCACGTATGAGGAGGAGGTTCCTTGACTTTATTTATTTATTTTATACTTTTGTAATTTTATTAAATATCTATGATATTATTATATTAATTAAGATTTTGAACCGGTCAGACCAAGGAATCTAATTTGAACCGGCACAATTTGAATCAGTTTGATTTTTCCATTAGTTCAATTCTATTATTTTTCAATTGAACCAGGGGTAGTTTAGGTATTTTAGGTATTTTAGAGGTCTGTTGTCACAAAAAAATTATCAGGGTACTAAAAAAGAGAAAAAGTTAATTAGGATATGAAATTGTCATTTCGTTATAGTTAGGTGTAACAAAGTATCATTATCCCTTAATATAATAATTATCAATTCAATAACTACCATAATTACATGCGGATAAAAAAACCGTCATAATTTCATAGTAACGGTTAAATAAATACTTAATTCGAATTTAAATATTATCAAATAAACTAATTAATATTATAACTACACTATTTAAATTGATAATTATCAAATTAGTCAAGACCATTAGTTTGCTGATCACACTCAAATCTTCATTAGTTTATTGACCTGGGCCTCAGTAACAATGATGGATAGACTCCGGAACAACCAAGTAAATATATATTTTCCCAAATTGTAAATACCACTCAAGAATATATTCATTAGCCCCAAATTGGTTGTGGTGAAATGGTCCTATGTAGTTACAACTTTATAGCTGTATACAATAGATGACAGTACAAGTTTCTTGTGTATATCATTATTTTGCACCGAGTTTATTGATTTATGTACATAAGAAGCAAAGAGCATTCGAAGAATGATCTCCAAGCTAGATTTAGGTCCAGAGGAAGTCCCATGGCCCCGTTCCTGTCCCTATCCTGCATTTGCAAAACCAGTATCAGATAGACAACATAAAATGTAAAACTGAGCGGTACATATCGGGTCGGACTCCATAACTAAATGCTCAAGCTTATTAGTTGGGTTTGACTTTTCCTTTTATATACACCCATTTTATTTCACTCATTTTTCCATATGGATTAACTTTAACTTCTCCCTCTCATACTCGTGTACGCGTGACTTATTTCCCTTTTATGCTCGTGTACGCATGAACCTCTATTTCAACATAAAACAAGTAACCAATAAGAGCAGAAGAAATGTAGAGATGTTGTTAGTTACCTCCAGAAGCCAGCAAATGCTCGGAGAGTCATGTATATGGTCAGTGCAATCCATATGCCTATGAATCCATTGCTATATGACAGAATCAGCAGCCATACTATGCTCACAATCGCCACAATTACCTGATCAAACCCAACAACTATTGTTAATTCATTCTCCATAATGGAAACAATCGGTTCTATTTTTCTAAACAACCATTCATCGTAGAGTAGACTTGCCATGGAGAAGGCAGAATATGCAAAATCTGACGCTCCAAAGTTTACGCCGTCAAAAACAAAGGCTAAAGCATTGATGGGTTGTGTTGCCGCAACAAACTGTTATACCAAAATCCAATATATATATTAAGTTCCACTGTTGAACTGATCGAGGCAAGTTTTACTTTTGATCATACCGGAACACCTATACTAATGAGGTGCAGAACTTCTCTATCACGAGTGAACAGTTTGGCTCCAAAACCCATTCCAAATCCAAGGCTGACCGCAAGAAACAGTCCCAGAACCACTCCCAACTGCACAACCACAATTTCAGAAGACATTGAAAGAAAAAAAAGGATAATTCTCGTGATCTATCAAATATCACCTGCAAGACTCGGGATGCAGTATCTGATGCGTTTTCATAGTCCTTTCGCGCAAATGCACTTGCAAGTATTGTCTGAACGAGGGTAAGGCAATATAAAGATATATACGCAACCTAAATATGAAAAATGTAAATACACAAACTGTTACTAACCTGAGCAGCTACAGCAAGCCCATCAGCGAGAAGAGACGTTGCCAGCCAAACCTGCAAGCACACCTGAAATGCAGCCATGGATATCGATCCTTGGCGTGCAGCCAATGATGCAGCCAGAGTCACACAGAATGTCACAGCCATCACCCTCATCAACAATAGGAAACCTAGTCACACAGAATGGAATGTCACAGCCAATTCAAGCAAAGTGCCTTAAGTTGTGCTACTTCTCTGATTGAAACTATGCCTTGATGAGTAAGGAACCTCATTATTAAGATTCATGGTAGAGTATGCTTTGTAGCAGAGCTGAGACCATACCATTTTTGAGAAATCTATCAATTTGCATATGCTTGATACTTGGAGGTAAGAGATCCACTTGCTGGACTAATCTCCATAATAGTATAACAGAAATTAGGTACCTGAAATTATCATGCAAATTTTAACGCAGAGGCAAAGTTGTCAAAGAATATTCCACTAAAAACTCAGTAAGATATAAGAAACAATACTTGCAAGTTTGAGAGACAATGAACTTACTGAGATATGACATGGGCAATGGCTGCACCACTAATGCCCAGGTTGAAAACAAATATAAATATTGGGTCTAATATGATGTTTGTCAAATCTCCCGCCACTGAATTAGATCACAATATGAATTTGATCAGAATAGACGAAAATGCTTGTTCTTGAACAAAAGGTAAATCCGCTAAATCCATACCAGTGGCATATAAAGGCGTTTTGGTATCCTTCAATCCACGGAAGACACCTTGCATAGCTAGAGAGAGAAGAACTGCAGGAGCACCAAGAGACCTCAATGTCAAGTATTGTTGTGCTGGGCCGAGCATAGGTGAATCCTGTTCATACAACAAAAATCCCATTTCATTAACCATCACATGATACAGAGAAATTGAGAGTACAACAGATTTAAGAGCTATTTTTCTTGTTTTCTCATATTACTTACAGAACCGACACCCATAAAGTTCAATAAAGGTTTTGCTGCTGATATGAGGAATATAGCTTGGATGAGACCAAGGATGCTTCCGATAACCATTGCAGATGAGGCTGATGGAATCTGCTTTCTTTCATGCTCGAACTTCACAACATCAAAGCTTCTGCCAAACTGTTTTGACTTGTATGTATTCTCACGAGAATCTAAAAAGTAGATTGGAAATAACATGAAGTTCATTTTTCGCCAAAAAAATTAAGGTTTTTGGTATAACAGACCCGCTAAAAGAGAAAAGATATGACGAAGAATTACATACCATTTTCTTGTAGCAACTCTCTAGTTTCACAGTTTCGACTAGAACCTGTTTCCATTTCCAAGTATTCGGCATCTTGTTCTTCTGGACTCAGTTTTGCTATTGTATCTTCCTCCGCTACGAAGGAAGTTGTAATACTGACAAGCGGGAAAATCGCAACCCTTGACACTTGATTAAACAGAGCAATAGAAACTCCTACAGCTGCAAGTTCTACCGGACCTGTAAGGATCAAGATGAAAATACAATACTATTCCAGTAAGAGTCGTTTGACAAAACCCGATATCATTTCAGAAGTAGCAGGTGAACTCGTAATGAAAGTAAAGTCCATTTGAGAAAACAGAAACACGTTTTTTGTTTCAAAAAGCCTATATCAACAGTAAAGTAAAGGTGTAAAGAGTCTGCATCCACAAATCAAATTCTCAAGCAACTGAGTCATGTAACAGGTTTGGAGATCAAAGTGCCTCCACATTGAACATGCAATGAGCTACCAATTTTCAAGCACAAATATAACCAAAACCAAGCTTTATAAATTACCAATTTGGCCTATGAATGCTGTATCAACTAGAGAGGCAATTGGATCTGCCATCAGAGCCAGCGCCGCGGGCAATGCAATCTGAGCAATTTCTAGTCCTAGTTCATCCATGTGGAAGACGCGTCTACCCATATAGCATACAACGAACTGAACATTAGCTCATACACATAAAAAAATTAAGCATATGCATAATAAACCAAAACAAGCAAGTTGTTAATGCAAAAAATAAGTGGTACCTGGCTTTCCTAAAGAAAATACTGATTGGAGTCCCCCAAAAATTCCAGGATCTACATTTACCATCCACTTCTTTAGCCATTATTGCAACTGCAACCACAAAACAGCTTTTTCAACAGCTGATTCGATCAACCGACCGAGTTAATGCTGGCAAAACAGAAACAAAAACAAATTCAGTTCATGAGCACTGTAGACTTGATCATCACCAAGTTCATCACCTTATCAAATTCAAATCAGTTCAAAACCCTAAACAAACCAACTCAAATAAATAGCAAAAAGCATACAGAGAGTGAGAAAGAGTGACATCAACATGGTTGAAAGTGTGGTAAAAGCTATAAACAAGTATTTTTGACCGTTTCAATCAGACAGAAACCCATGCCAGCTTTGAGACTCTGATGACCCATATTGGACCAAAACTCTTCGAATTGACATCAGCCAGAGAAATTAACAAGTACCCACCTCAGTTCCCACAGTTTAGCAGAAACCCAGAAGAAAAATCCAAACAAAACACCAGATTTGGTGTGCTATTGCAGTAGCAAACCCATCAAAAACCTCATTTTTATCTTTCTTAGATATGAAAGTGGAATTGGAAAGGCAAGAAAGAATATGGGGAAAGAAAGGGAAATGTGAGGGTGCCGTAAACAGAAAGCTGTGCAAGAATTAATGCCTCCAAAATGAAAGGGCATAAACAGAAAGCTTAACAAGAATTAATGACTCCAAAATGAAAAGGCAAAAACGACAAAGTGGTTTGTAACAAGGATTGTACTGGAGGTCTCGGGTGATCCACGTGGAGGAGGTGGTGATGGATTCTGGTTTCATTTTCATTGCAGAAGAGATTAAAGGTACTTTAAGGAGGGTGATGCTGATATGGATACTGGAGATTGAGTTGACTGGACATGTGTCGTCCACTAAGTCTCTCAAATGTCACTTCCTCATTGACCACTATAATGGCGGGTATTTTAAGTCGTCGTGTGGAAATCACCTGGTGTTTATGAAATCCATCTCAAGACAGAGAGAGATCTACAGTATCATATTTGGAAGTTGTAGATAGTAAATAATAAGTATGATCTTCACCCATAAATTTTAGATTTCAGGTGGGTTGATGTTGATCTTAAACCAATTATGTCTTCTGCTAGTACTTCAATGCTTATCTTGTTGCTCCACGTGTAGAGTGTCCAAAAATGTAAAGCCTCTCAACTCCAAATATTACTCACCATTCCATCTATTGTATTGAGATTTTAAGTGTGTTGAGTTTTTTTTAGTATAATTGAGTGGTTGCACGTGTCTTTTTTCTTTTTCTTTTTCTTCACCGTAAGTTGTTTTGTCGCTGCCTTTCTTGACTGAGTAGCAAGAAACTCAAAAAAAAGATGCACTTTAAGGAGCAAAAGAAGAACAACTATGCAAGTACATGGACAAAGTTGCACAAGGGTGAAGTGGGCAGCGAAAAAATAAAAAAAATAATAACCTCCAATACCATATTAGAATAGTTGAATGAATAATCTGAATCAATGCTTTAATTTACATGATTTTTGAACTTCATACACTTGAAATAGTTCACTCTAGCCATTACACTCCTCATCCTAAACAACTATGAGCTGGCTGGGACTCCCTAGTCCCTAGTAGGCCTAGAGATAGCCTGTAACTCAACAAAGCTAAGAGACTATTTATCTGATTCATGAAAGACAAAGCTAAAATGCGAGAACGGCAAAAGTAAAGCGGTCGACTAATTCGAAGCTGATATCATTATATCTATTTGCCTATAATTACTAAAAGAAAAAACTCAGTCAAGTCTCAGACATTAGGACATATCACTGGAGATGTTGAAAAACTCCCAACTTCGGCTATGTGTGATTGAGAATTGCTATAAAAAGCATTTTTTGATCATGCGAAAGGACAAAAAGGTGCATGCCCTGGAACCTCTCTTTCTTATCTTAGCCTGGCAGTTTTCACTCAACCAACATGCGGTTATCCTTGGGCTTTTTTCAGACAATGAGCATTATGTCCCACATTTCCATTTGAGGAAAAGCAACTAAATCAACTCCTTAAGGTCAATATGTAAAAATCAGCCATCGATCAAACTCTCAATTGAATTCGTAGTTAGGGAAAACTATACATAGTCACACCCAACTAAGACCAAAAGACACTTAGTTATATTTATTTTTAAAATTAGACACCTAACTACACTCAGAAATTGAAAATTGACACTTTGCACCAAGGTTATGGAACTCGGATTGAGGGAATATATCGGCTAGCTGTCAAAAAAGGAGATCTGGTAAACTCGGGGAGATTGCGAGAAGATGGCGGAAAGATCGCGACAAAACGCGTTTTGTAATATTAATTAATTAAATATATATAAACTCATATTTATCATTTATTTAAAACAAAATGAATGATATTTAATCATTTTTAAAACTGTGAAGTGCTCAACATGTGAACAAGAGACTTAAACCATACGCTAAGAATGTCGCCAGAGCTGCACACGGATGTTGCGAAGAAAAAACCACAATCTCCAAAAAAACCACGAGATTGGATTAGGGCGAGTGTCATTAACTCTACTTTTATTTCTTGAATGAACACCATATTGAGACGATGAGAGGCAAGGAGGCTAACTATGGATCTCTGTTTCTAAATCTAGGCGAAGCCTCTAGCATTCCACGAGATGAACTTCACGAAGAGGATCTTGCTTTCATTCAGGATTTCAACATTTCATCTCGATTGCGGACTTGCTGAAAATCCCTTTATCTGGCTGGAAATACACTTCGGACATGTGCTTCTCTTAGTCTCTATTTATCTCATGGGAAGCTTAAACAAGGAAGCCTTACACAAGGCTCTCTCCGCTTGGAACACTTCTCCTCTACGACAAGACCCAGATGTTTTGTTCCCGTGTGCTCACTCTTAGACGACTCTCTCTATTTATGGCTTTCTTAAGCTTCTGGCTAAAGCCTTTTTAGAAATGGGATTTTTGTTGAAGATATGAAAAACAAGTGTTGGAAATTAGGTTAACATCCAATTTCTCGGCGATCGATTATAGTAATCAATTTTGGCAGTGTATATGTACATTATGTTCGTCTCATCGAGAATTTGAACTTGAGATATACACTTATAAAAATCTTGTCAAGTACTTAATGAGATAATAATACGTAAAGATGCGAAAAATGTATAACATATTAGTTGAATTGTGTGCATGTATTTCAACATATAAAAGAGTATCACATTGCTTACATATGAAGCAACGAGACTCTTTGTATACTATTTTTGCTTTAGACCTCCAGAATCGTTAAGCCGGCCCTGCCAGACTATTTATTTGTAGCACTTATCAGTGGTTTAGTCTATTTTTTATCTTGTGAGACAATTGCTCGATCAGTCTTTTAGTGTCATAGTGAGACTTGTTTTGTTTTGAGGAAACAACCTTCTGTTGGGCTTAGACATCCTTATCTTTCACAATTATCAAATAATTCTAGTACATATCTCAAAATTCAACCGTATCAATATGTAAGTGTTTGTGTATTATTTACATTCATTTTAAGTGATGTACAGCAAGAGCATATAATAATACTATGGGAAAGTGCACAAAATCACAATAAACTATGCACTTTTTGTATAGAATCACTGTAAACAAAAAAAAATACTAAGAATCACTATAGTTAATTATGTAATTATTACGGTTAACTTTTTATTTTTTGCACTTAAATCATTATTTGGTATCACGTGAGTGACATGTAACTCTAATTTTCTTTAATACCAAAAGTGTTCTTATTCGTAATAACAAAAAAGGGTTAAAAATCAATGGGGTAACATCCTCTAACTTACTTAAATTAAGAATTCCTCTACAACAAGAATATGAAGCGTTGGCATCAAATTGGTACATGGGATAACACTAGCCATCGTTCAATATTCTTCACGCATATAAACAATCACAATGTGCTTCCAAATGAGGTAGAGAATGATCTCCGTGACGATAATAGGGAGGTCAAGGTACCCGTTGACACGTTCGTTGATAAGGGAAGAGAAGAAAATGAGCGATAGGGTGGAGTTCCAAAGAATGGGTGACATTTTATGAATTGTGTCGGTGAGGATGATGGTGGAGACACTCTTCATGAGGTCATTGGTGTGAAGTAGAGAGCGAGTAAGAGAACTTTCTTAGTGTCATCTATGATGCAATGTATGGGGACGCTCGTAGAGTTTAGAGCTGGCCCTAGGAATTTATCTGCCTTGATTTTGAGCTCGATGGTGGATTGTGATTCGATCTAATTTCACGAAATAGAAAAGAATGTTTGTCATCATGATGATATAATTCAAAAGTATGTTTTGTTTTACTGAACGATATTTATTTTATAGGGTTGGTTCTAACTCTTAACCTCAAAATTAACAAAATTATTAATATGTGCTAACAAAAAATAAATTAATCATGACAATTATTAGCTCTTTTATGTTTATCGTGATTTTATGCAAAAATAGTATAGTTAACCGTAAAAGATAATAAGAATATTAGCATTTATTTTGTGTAGCGTGATCTTGTTCAAAATAGTTAACTGTAGTTTCATGCAATTTACTCATGCTACTAATACCAGTGCACTATTGTATCTCATCCAATATGGAGCAGCTACGACTTTCTTAGAGGGCTTATTTTATGGCATGGAAGAGAGAATCAATGACATTCAATGCCGTTTTGGTCAGTATCGTCTCTGAAGATCATCCCACCACTTCTGTGAACCATTAACATGAAGATTTTAATCACATCAAAGCTCTACTTGCTTGGGTGAAATAACAACTCATGCATTATTTTTAGTCAACATGACATTATTACAATTTCAAAAGCAAAGAAAATTGAATTTACAAAAACTAACTTCACATAAACACAATGATCTCTTTTATCTTCCATTTCCATGCCTCTTCTTTTCTTCTCATTTATGCACTTTTTCCTTGCTGCACAAGAAATCCAGTACTATTAGTTTCAGAATTTAATCACAAAATCAAGTAATAATGCAGACGACACTCACTCGTTTCTCTTCCTCTATCTTGGCCTTGATCACGGAGTACATTGCCACTCCAGCTATGGCAATTCCAGTTCCTATACCTGTTTGTGTCGATATCTTGTTACCTGTAAAAGAGTAAATCGTTAGATCAGATGCCATCTATAATATATGTCATAGCGTTTCGCAAAAATCCAGAAGAGGTCAAATTTAAGAGGACTTAATTAATTTCAACTTACCAAAGACAATGATTGAGAAGCCAATCACAAACACACGTTTCAGCACGTTCCCAACTGCATGTGTGAGAGGAGCAACCCTCTCCAAGGTGTTGGTAGCCAACTATAGGATTCAAAAGGTAACCATGTGTTATCATCATCACTCTCAAACTCTCAATACCATACACAACTTGGGAAAAGTGTATCACCATTCAAAAACTTCGATTGTGTTTTTGTAGTAAATACTCGATCCATCTCAAAATAATGGTCCTATTTACCTTTTTTATCAAGTACTAAAGATTAGTGAAGTTATTGTGTCTTGATTTCCTCATGTCCTTGTATGTTAACCCACTAAGTGTTGGTAACTAAGGGGAAGGATATTTTTGTTTTTTCATGCATAATTAGCCTTCTAATAAGGAAAGTGGACATTCATCCAAATGAGGAAATAGGGAAGTCATTTGGGATGGAGAGAGTATCAATTTTCAAAGATGCAGAACGAATCTGGTACCTGATTGTAGAGATGGTAAAACATTCCCACCCAAAAGAGATCTGAGATGAACTTGGTCAGACCCACTTGAGCAATTGCATCATTAAACCCGTATTTCAACAGTTGAGGTCCCTCCAACTATACAAGTGAAAAACAACATGTTCAAACAATGGGTGCTCAAAATTCTTTATTGGGAATCTCTGTACTCAAAATAATCATCTACTCACAATGATGGCAGGTGGAATGCAGACAAAGAGAGCAATGATAGAGATGTAAGCATAGATGTTGGTGCTATCCATATCAGTCTGCAGAGAACAAGCAGCCATTAAAAAGATATATCGACAGAGTTGGGAAGTCAAGAATCAGGCAAGAGTAATATAACAGATTTCAAACCATGGCTTTCTTGGAATAGATACTCCTGTAAGTGAACGAAATATTGGAAATCATAGCACTGATGAAGCCCAACCAGTTGAATGACAGTTCAGTCAGTGATGCAATAGAAACACCTGTATTCGATTTAACACTGAATCACCCATGGAAGTGGCATAATGTTTATAAAGTATATTACAATATATACAAACAGAATCTAGATCACGGGTTCAAGTAAGGGAAACAGGATGTGTTAACCACAAATATAACTGCATACATAAATTAAACTGCTCAAATCCTACAACGTTAGGAGCTATTACATATGTATAGAAACTCTTGAAACTAAAATAAAAAAGCTGAACTTTTCCCAAATCCATGATTTCACACACTTCGTAGTCTCATGAATTACGCAAGTAAAATAAATATATTATACCGGTATAGTAGACTGATGGCCAGTGAAGTTTGTTTGCATGAAATGAGCACAAATTAGTTCTGAAATGGAGAAAATCTTACCTAGGACAACTGGAGCAAGAGACAACCAAAGAGTTATTGGTATGGATTGTCCTAGTATGAACTGAGAAGCAGCAGCATTGAAGAAGGGTTCAAGAGCTGAAACAAATTGAAATAATTAGCATTAGTGAAAAACATTCACAGGCATAGAACATATTGGACACCATTGTCGTAGCATCTTTTTTACAGGTTACCTTTGATTGTGTGAGTGAAGGAGACAGCAACTGCGGCGAATGAGACATTACTGGTCACATGGCCTAGTGCATGACATACAGCAACAGGTATCAACAGCTTCAAGAGGTTTGAGTCCATAGGCTACTCAAAAAAACCCAAAGAATTTATTAATCAGTATGAACACAAAAGTCTATGACGTGATACACAGATTCTGTCTATACACTGTAAAGACTTTAGAACATTAAAAAAAATTCCCTGTAAGGAACAAACTGATACAAATAAATCAAATGAACAGATATTAGTGGAGCAAATTGTTCTTTTAACCACCATTAAATAAATCAGAGGTAACATAATAACGTGATATTTTTTTCATTCAAAAAATAGAACGAACTGTAAAACATTGAAGAAAAATTAGTCTCAAAGAGGTATAATACTTACAGCACGCTTAGGAAGGCCTACAGTCCAGCTGATCAAGCAGTACACCACCCCAACAAACAAATGGATAACAGACACAAAACTGCACACAACCAAAGCTCACATTCATCAAATGCTATGTTTTTTTTCCTTATATACGACTACTTTTATCTTCTCAAAACGATTTCTCGAATTCCAAGAACAAATTAAACATATGTAATCCTACCCAATGACTTTTAACACAGTTGAATAAGATCAAACATAATTTATTTCCTGAAATAAGACCTCCAGCTACACAAATTTGCAATGATACGTAATAACTAAGTCATATAATATAGATGTCCTCAAGGGGACACCTTAGCGGTTTGAGGCTCACACTTCTTATTGAGAGTGTGTGAGTCCCAACCCTGTTGGGAGCGGGATGTGGAGGGTTTATGGGTAGATTAGGAACATGATGTAAAAAAACTCATATAATACGTATGTTTTGAACCATAAGCACCATACCAAAGATTTAAACACTTGAAAAGTTCATACCTTATTCTATCATTATAAGAGAAATTATTTATACCAATGTAGCTCAAAATCAAAAGATTGTAGTTGTAGTTATAATTGGCAAATAGAAGGAAAACATATAATCAGTGTATAATATGTGACTTACTAGGGATAGGGGAAGTAATTGTATATCTTCTTGTTGAGTATGTTGAATATCACATTCAAAAAGTACCTGCAAATTGGAAAATAATGTAATCTAATAACAAAATGTAGGGAAAAATTAAAGGCGGTGAAGAACAGAGAGAGGGGCATGACATGAGACTGACCACATGAAGAAGAAGAAACCAGTAACGAGAGCCGGATACTTGGTGAGGAACCCGACCGGAGCTGCCTTGGCGTCCCTGAAACAACATTCAATTAATTAGTCACAGACTGGCTCGTGTCCGGCGACTGAATCAGAACGGAGGAGACGGACCTCACCCGGAGGAATCTCCCTCTGCCGGAGGAGGAGAGGACGCGGCGGCGGAGGTGAGGATCGGCCTCAGGACCTCCCTCTTCCCCGCCAGCGACACCAACAGGGCCGGCCTCAGCTGCCTCCCGAACACAACATTCCCGCCGATGCACCGCGCCGGCGACGCCAACGTCACGCCGGAATGCTGCTTCCGGAGCTGCGGAGGCACGGCGGCGCGTGAGAGCACTCTCGACTCCATTGCTGCTTCCTTCCTTGGCTAAAGTAACGGGAGGGGGAGAAATGAACCAGCTCTTATCGACTTAACCTGCGCCGCGGTGGATAGCGTGCGCAGCTAAGTTAGTGTACAGTGCGAGGGAGATTTGGAGAGTACAACCGGGCGCGGGAGAGCGTGGACCGCGTGATGAATTGAGATGGAGGGTGGGAGAGAGGGGGGAGCAGGAGAATAGGGTGGGGCGCGTGGGAGGGAGTGGGAAGTTGTGGTGGGGCCCGCTTATCCGGAAGAAGAGGCTGGAGAGGAAGGGGATGTGATGGCCAAGCATGGAGGATTCATTCATGCATGGTTTTCAATCGTCCCTTATCGTCTCTTCATTTGTCTGCACTTCAAACTATATCATAAGCCTATTGCTATTTCAGATCAAAGATATTTATTGCCAATTTTAATTTACTTACATATATACATGCCCAACACTATCTTTTTTTACTTGTATCGACACAAATGTCCATTCAAAAATCAATACTGTCCCAAGCAACAGATACATGGGGATTCAAATGACAGGAAAATTGTAACAAACTCTCATTAACATTTTCTTATTTTGTAAAACTGATAGTAAGCTTACTGATTTTTTAAAATTATGTAAATTTGTCAAAAAAAACTTTCAACTCGAGTTCGCTAGTTGTTCACTTTATTCCAAACTTGTCTAGATTTGATGTTTCACAAACGTCAGTGACGTGCGAGAGAATAAAAAATTGACCGGTTTTAAGGTTTGGATGTGCACTTATTTTTTATTTATTTAGAATAGGAGATTTAGAGGAGCCCATTAAAAGTTAGAGGACTTTTTTTAAGAGAAGTTTGAGAGAATCCCAATGAAGAGAGTTTAGGCTTTTATGAGAATAAGAGAGAAAAAAAATAATTTGCATTTCCTGATATTCGAACTCGTGTCCACAAGGTATAACAAGCTCTAATATCGTATTGGAGGACCTACTTCCTCTACTCAGCTAAAAACTTAAGCTAATAATTGAATAACCAATTATAGTTTCTATAATCTAAAAGAACTCAAGTTGAAAAAATATACATGAGCTCACAACCACTTTTTACAAAAATGAAAGTTCGGGACTATTTGTAAGAAAAAAAATTATGAATTTAAAAAAAATCAAGTTTACTTTACTATGAAGTGAAGATCAATGGGTCTTTCGATATAATTTTTGTTTGAGTAATTACAATAATCTCTCTATTCTACCCAAAAAAATTCTCCTCATTTATCCGCACCCAATCCAGATTCGATCCTTACAAGCAACATGGAAGTTAGACATTCCTCTCTTGTGCATGTATAGCCTATGGGTTTAGTTGATAGCTTCATACTCATGCTCATACATGCTACTTCGTGGCTTCTTTCTTTCACTCATTCCAGAATCTGTTTATAAAGTTTCAATCTTTACACAATCCTACCAACTTTTACCTTTTTCTTTTGTTTTCGTTTTTGAACCACATTTAACGATTCCACAGTCTCTACATTATCTCCATGTGCTGTAAAACACACACAACTCTCTTGAGAATGTAGAAAATGAGAGACAAGGCTTAGAATAGAGCACAATAGTTTAGGTTACTTGACCATTTAAATAAGGTACATGTCCGTTTTCAAACAATACAACATCATCATCATAATAATCACACCCTCAGCCTCAGGTAAGGTACCTCTTTTATTTCAATAACCATTCTTTATCTCACTGGTCCCGTTCACTGCCTAATAACAGCGTCGACAGTAGCAGATCTTGCACGAAACACGCTCTCCCTGCCGCCTGTCTCCTCCTTTTTTCCCGTTCCTCATGACTCAGAGAAGGATCAAAACTGCAATGGAAACATCAAACTCATAGATACAAGGGGGCGTAGTAAAAAGATTCTGAATACATACATAATGCCGTGATGGAAAACCCATTAACATAATTTTCATGTCCTCAAAATCAACAAAGGGAAGCACAAGTTTGAAATCAAGAGATGTGAGTGAAGAGTAAAAGTCATTTGCGATACATACCTGGGAATAGGCAAGAGGTTCCTGCTACCACATATATAAATAGCACTAACAATATATGCTTTGTACCCCTGAGACCCGAGTTATAACCTTCTCCATAAGATTACTCATGAAGATAAGCAAACTCTCATCCTCATACACGAGGAGCAACAGACTAATGATGGTCAGGGTATACAAAATTTGTGATCACGTGCATTATATCTCGAATAAATTCATCCGCATTCCGGACACAAAATGCCAGCATAGCAATAAGCAACAGCATGTTTTGAATTTTGAGGGTTATATATTGCGGTTAAAAGGGCCCACCAAGGTTTATTGTTGATTCTTCTGTGAAAGTTCAAAATTTCCCCAAAACAATTCAAACCAAGACACTCTTACAAATACGTCAAGTTGGAGTGAAAAATCTTTCTGAAAGGGTGATTAATACTAACCTGGCATATATCAAAGCGAGGTTACATTATTTATTTTCTTTGGGTCATGTACCTAGATTAAACCTAAAACCTTGCTGAAAGTGAAGTTACATTATGATAATTATTGCATCTTCACCAGGATATTAAAACTGAAGTATAAAAACTATAAGTCAATGCAATGCATATTTTTCTTGATTTGGTACCAAGTAAACGGTTACCTTGATTTCCACATGTGTGAAGGTGCAACATTCTTCACGGGACTATCCTCTGTACAAGACACCACAGATTTTGAAATGTCTTCTGCTTCAGACGAAGGAAAATTCAATATAAGTGACGAAAGGAATGGATCAGTAGCTGCATTAGACACATTGGCATTGTTTGACCGATATCCACCGCCCCCAAGAAGCACCTGCAAATGAGCCTCACGAAGATCGCGGCCTAGAAGCGACAGTGCCTGACTATTAGGAATTGCAACTCTCCGTAACCTGCGACGTCTCTGCAAGTAACCTTCAGTCGAAGAAAACAGAAAATAGAATTTTGCTAACAGTAACACAATTGAGGATAGCACATGCATGACATTTTCAACTTTTATCAGAGATGTGAATATATAATGGAAATTTCTCCACTTATAAGGATATCTTCAACAAGTGTCCATGTTGGAGAGTGATGTGACCTAACATGTCCCGAGCAACTTTAACAGAGCAAATGGGACACACCTGCAAGAATTAGTGTATTAGTGATGAGTATCTTTTTTTCTCCTTTTTATATAACAATCAGAGAGCGGCGTATTTCAACTGCAGTGTCAATAAATGATGATACAAGAAAATAGTCAGGTCTCTAATTACAATTTATTATATCAGGTACTTAAATAAAAAGTGAACAAGAAAGACCGTGTCCAAGTTCGTTTATTTATTTACAGTTCGTTCTACTTGCAAATTTGAAGGTGATAGGTCATTCTCGTTTGATAAATTGATTATGTTCCTACTTTACTACGAGGTTTCTAGTGTTCAAAATTCAATGATAATATGCAGACCATGTCAATAGGAAGTGTGTTGTAATCTTTGTATTATGGAGCCACTCAAGGTAAGGCAGCTCTGTGGTAGTCTTAAGGGTATCGTCATGATTTCAAAATGTTCTATGTTTCTGATGTTCATAGTTAGTTTCTATTCCATCATGTGCCCTTCACCTATATTGAGGATCCATACACAGGAACGCTAAAAGGAATAACGGTGTGGTGGTATCTTTATTTAAACAGTTTATGACATGTTTGTGTTGGTGCATTGGATCCTATGCGTGCAAAATGAAATTCAAAATAAATAGATCGAGGCAAAGAATATTTTCTAACATGGTCACAACACAGAGCAATACAAGTACTTTGCATGATGTAAATGTTTTAAGCATACTTTCATGTGTATAATTCCTATTCTCTCATGTCCTTTTAATCAAGTGGATGTTCAGAATGCATAAGCATCAAAAAGTCTCGACTAAAGGGAAGCTATGGTGCTGTCTTCAGAAAATCCTTCACATATTTGTGTTCAAGTATTTCATCAGATACGGAAAAAAAGGACAGAGAAAGGCAAACTCTTCTGAATTTAGTCACAGCGAGCAACAAAAAGAGTAATTTTAAGCTCTATAGATAGGTTTAGAGAACAATCTTTCTTACACATTGGTGTTGAACAATGTCAATGACAGTATTTTGAAACTCAACTTGACCGAGTTTTGAAACTCGTTCTCGGTAGCTCAATTTTACCGACTTCATAGTTGATCAAAGTTGGTCAAATGGTATTTTTATATTTTATATATGCTTTGAAACTATTCTATAGTTTTTGCTTTTGTTTTAACTTACAAAATTGTTTGAAAGTATCTTATTTTACTAAAATATTGTAGTTTTTGTCTTTCATGTGAATTATATATGAATATGTGCATATCTAATATCTATTTAATACAAAACTAGTTTTGTCGATTTCTCCCTGGGTCCTCAAAACTCCTTATTTTTGTCTCGCCGAGTTCTCCTCAATTCTGAGTTTTAGAACCTTGGTCAATGAAACTAGTGCCCCTAAAATATCCGACTTGTCCGGTTATTCCTGTATTAGTCCCCGATTAATCCTTTAATCCGATTAGTCCCCGACTATTCCTTGATTAGTACCCAGAAGGCCTTCTCGCCCGTCTGGCGCCTAACGTTTTTTTAGAACACTTATTGAAACTGAACTAGCTTTCTTATATTTAGATTGAAACCCACAATTCTATAAAGTACAAATGTTCATTTCAAAAAATACCGCAAAGATGTACCCCTTCATCCGACTATGAGTGTCTTCATTTCCCACATATGTTCTCATATCCAAGCACTACGTGGTGGTAAATAACTAATGAGAATTGACTTTATTGACATTAAGAGGAAAACTAAAACAATACATAACAAATTCATGTTGCTTGAAAGCTCATATTTCTAGATTCCTTACACAGTCTTCGCTTATGATAACAATGAAGATAGAAGTAAGCTAGATTATATGCTGCAGATGTTGTAATGCTTCAGTCAGTGTGCGATCTAAAGCTCTGCCCTTCTCTCAACAAGTTGACAAGGAGCAACCATGTAATTGTCTATTGGATATAAAAGTACTCATGTTCCAAAAGGAATGTTCTGGTTTTTTTAACATAGGTGTCTACGCTAGGAAATGACATGCTTAGGTGACCAATGATGTATGAGTTAGTTATTACAGAGGAATGGATTAAAGCAAGGGAGCTAGGGACATTGGCACCAAACAACTTCACTAATCCTTAATTTCAGCAAAAGATGAAAAGTGCCAACTTTTCTAGGAAAGGGGCGAGTATTCTCTTCACCATCAAAATCAACCATCATAAACTACATATTTATTTGAGACAGAAACACAGCCTTCAACCAAATCAACATTATCACCCAAACCTTTTTATCGATTCAAGTTCAAAAAAAGGAAAGATAATAAAATACCAACAAGAACAATATCCAATAAATCCATGCCTCACAAATGAACAAACCAAAGCAAAATTTCATAAAAATTAGCTCTTGCCCACCAAGCCCAGAATAAAAATCCCATTTCCCCAAAGTAGAAACTAAAGTTTCATTTTTGCTTGGCAATATGCATCCACAAACAAGAAACGATATAAAGATACCAAAAACACACTGATCTTAAAGCAGAAAACACCACAAACAACAATCAGCAAACACAACCCATTTACAATGCATATATATACACAAACAAAATTATACATTCATAAATGAAAATAATTGTGAAAGAAATAGGGGGGAGAAGGAGAAAGCAGACCGTGACTTTGGAGTCGCAAGAGTGTTCATCTTCGAGATGCGAACAAAGAGAGGCTATGTCGAAATCCTCGTAACAGTAAGGGCAGGGGAAATCTGGTCGGATCTCGTCCTCAACCTCGAAATCATCGATGCTCAACCGATCCAAATGGGAGCTGTGATGATGGTGCTGCAACGCGTACTGGCGCTTAGCGGCGGCGAGGCGTGAGGTCCAGAAATCCGAGTCCATTGAATTTCAAATCAATGGAAAAATTTTACACAGGGAAAATATATATGTATATATAAATCTCTTTTGACTATAATCTATTTTTATTCTTCATAATAACACTCTCTGCCCCCACAAATCTGAACCCAACAAAGAAATTCAATGGGAAATTTTGGGGAGGCTGTGAATTTTGTTTTGAAAGGATTGTTTTAGGACCAATCCGACTTTTTTTAAGGAAAGAAAATCGTTTAACCTATGAGTGGAAATGTCAAACGGGTGGTGATGATTTCAGCAAATGTCGGATCCCAAAATGTCTTTGAGTTGCTGTTCAAAGAGCTGTGTCGGATGGGCCCTACTGACAAATGTAATAGATAAATAGATGTTATGCATATCGAAATAATAGATGACTAATTTTTTTAAAAGAAAAATTACAAAAACTATCCATGTATTAAATTTGTTTTGGAGAAAGTCTTCGTCCGCAATTTTTATTGTTAAAATTTTTTGACTATCTTTTATTTTTTTGCATCGTTAATGTAATTCCGTTAAAATAGACGAAAATTTTGATTCTTTTTTATAATCTCAAATATACCCTCACCACTTTGTATATAAAGTTGCAAAAACCGTTTCATATATAATTGTAATTTTGAAGAGAGTCTCGGTATACAATGCACTTTTTGCACAATCTGAATAATAAACATAATATACGTATACAATTAAAACATGAATTATCTTATATTATGAAAATAAATATTAAAAACAAAATCTAAATATTTTAATAGTCTTACATTTATATACTTAATTATAAATATATCAATAAAAGTACATCATAGATTCAAAAAAAAATTCAAAACCCGCACATTTTATTTTTATTTTTATTTTCGTAATATAAGATAATTCATATTTTAATTGTATATTTATATTATTTTATTATTTTTATTGTGCAAAAAAATGCATTGAATACCGAGACTCTCTGGAAAGTTTTCGCAATTTTATATACTAAGTTGTGAGGGTATTTTCGGGATTAATAAAATATTTCAAGATTTCATTC